>CAJNIZ010043434.1:45860-56432 GCA_905231905.1 Symbiodinium pilosum
AGTTTCGATGGCTTCTTGGGCAACGTCCACGAAGTTCGCTGGCCGCAGGATGTGCCGCCACCCACAGATCCCTGGAAGTGGGGTGGCGCCATCGGCGCATGGATACACAGCCCTGTGCAGGTAGACACCCTAAACCCCTAACCCCCAAACCCTAAAACCCCAAACCCTAAACCCTAGCCCTGAAAGGTCTATGGCCTGAGCAAAGTCGGCTTTGGGGACTTCATCGCGGCAACTGCGCTGGGATTCGCACCAGGACAGGGTCACAGCTTTAAAGGTCAAGGTTTAAGGTTTAGGGGTTTAGGGTTTAGGGCTTCCACTTAAGGAGCTTGAGTTGCTCATCATAAACCATTCTGCACAAGAATTGCTGCTATCTCTGCAAGCAAGAGTGAGATTGATTGCTGCTCCTGCATTTGCAGGCACCACGGCACTTGTCTATGCAGCTACGACAGCACGAGAACTCACCACAGACGGTGCCAGCCAGCCCTGGTATGCCACGACCTCAGGCTTCCGTGCATTATGCAACAAAAAAGGCTCATGACCCAAAAATAATGTGGTCGCAAGTGCGACGGGACGACAACTCTGCTCTCAATAAACACGGTGCGCTATACCCGTTGCGCAGGGTATTTTGCATATGACACAAAGTTGTTATTGAGGAGTGCCAGATGCATGGCTGGGGTTCTGCGTATGTGGTGTGAATGGAAAGGTGTCCTCGACAGCGGCGCATGCCTTTTCCACTCATGGATCGTGCATGGTCTTCCATGGTATGCCTAGGTGTACGCAGCTGGACTTGCCGTGACAGTCAGATCCTCACTTGCCAGTTTCTTGATATATTGGGGTTATATAGGGAATGATGGAAGAGAAAATGGAAACTACTATAGTATAATAGGGTATATATTACCCTAAACCCTAAAACCCCAAACCTTGAAACCCTAAACCCTAAAGCCTAAAACCCTTAAACCCTAAACCCTGAAACCCTAAAAACCATTATATAGGGAGTATATTCCCTTAGTTTCTTGAGCTTCTTTTGGCCATTCTGAAGCCTGCGGATTGGAACAGGAATCCAAGCCATGACTGAAAAAGTAACCCAAGCATGAACTTGGTGGATTGGAGTAGTAGTAGTAGTAGTAGCAGCAGCAGTAGTAGTAGTAGTAGTGATGTTGGTAAAAATAACAGGAATGATAACAATAATAATAACCGTAGAAAAAATCGTAAGAAAAGTAGTAATGCCTCTTTTCGGTACAAAGTTGTCGTCCTGAGGCTATCCTGCTTAAGATCGTCTCTGACGTCGCGTCGCAAGCTGTGAAGGATGCTGTGGAAGAGGCCTTGGTTGCTTTGTGACTGCGGGGCCAGGCAGAACTGGCTCAGAGAGGGGGGTGTAGGTAAATCCTAAATAGCCTAAACCCTAAACCTTAATGGGTTCAGGGTTTGGGGTTTAGGGTTTAGGGCCTAGACCCCAAACCCTAAACCCATTAAGGTTTAGGGTTTAGGCTACAATAGCCGGGAGGAAGCAAGAAAGTTGGGATTCCGGCAAGTAATCACCATTTAACCCCAGAAGTCCAGCAGCAATGACAGGTGCAGCAAGTTCCTGAAGGAAGGTTTAGGGTTTAGGGCAGCAGCTGGAGTGACATGGCCAGAGCAATCAGCGTCATCAACTCCAATGGGTATGGCAACCAAGAATAGTATTAGTAATAGTAATAATTATAGGAGTAGTGACTAATAGCCATAGCAATCACTTACACTACTTGCAATAATCATAGAAGTACCTAAGCAACAAACATGGCAAGATAGACGAGATCAGGCAATCCTACAGATGCAATGAATGTCTCCTGTAGAAAAGCTACAACAAGCAGTATTGGCAACACAGCTAAGCCCTAAGCCCCTAAACCCTAATAGTAGCAATGCCCCCGCAGAGGCCTGTTGACTGATGCCAGCAGGAAGACATGCAACGAAATTTCGTATACCTGAGCTATAGTTAGCAGGGTTATATGAGGGATTTTATAGGGGACGACTCCAGAGGTTATTAAGGGGGATACTAGGAGTTCAGACTATAACCCCTATAATCCCCGTACCTAACCCCAGTTTCCATTTCATGTTCCATGTTCTTTTCCATTTGGTTCTCCTTTATTAAGGGGGATACCAGGAGTTTAGACAATAGCTCACCTGGATTTCCAGTTGAGGCTCTGCACCTTTTAGCATCCCCGGAGGTGGATAGATGTAATCGTACATTGGGATTATAGGGTATATATTGGGGTTATATATATTGGGATAATGGAAAATAAAATGGAAACTATTATACTTTGTAGGGTTACATTGGGATTCTATTGTGGTTATATGGGGATTATAAGGAGTAGATTAGGACAAGTAGGATCAGTTGGAAGTATTGAAAGCAGACAGAATCAAATCGCGCACATAAAACGTCCCCAAAAGCAGGGTTTAGGGCTTAGTGTTTAGGGCTTAGGGTTTAGGGTTTAGGATTTAGGGTTGGAAGCACCCAACAAACCTCAGATCACTGCTTCCAGGAAACTCACCCCCTCGCACCCGGCCAGTTCATGCGGTAGTTTCCCAGAGTTGCCCAAAATGGGGGACCCCAGTATAGATCCCAGAAAATCTGCAACTCAGGGAGCGCTAAACCCCGTATCACCCTCTACATAACCCCACTAAAATCCCTATAGCCCCCTTTAAAGGTAGCCCTAGTGTAATTTGGGGAGCCCTAAACCTTGAACCCCTAAACCCTAAACCCTAATTTGGGGAAACCCCCATGTTGCAGGATGGCGCAAAGGCGTCATCCCGGGCTTCCCCGCAAGAGGTGGTTTCAGGCACCTGAGTTTAGGCAATTAGGGTTTAGGGTATAGGAGTTTAGGGTACAGGAGTTTAGGGTATAGGGGTTCAGGGTTGAGGGGATTTAGGGGTTCAGGGAGTCTGAACTCGCTGACGGCAAAAACCTGTTGCAGACCTTTATGATAGAAAGTAGGCAGGAAAGTTGCTGCAGCAACACTTCTTGAAGGTTTAGGATTTAAGGCTTGGGGCGCAGGGAGAATCAAATGAGCAGCCGCAAAATGCCCCATGTCGACATTTCTGTCAGGGTTACCGTGCAGATTGGCCGCACCAGCTTTTTTTATGGGGTGCGCAATAGCCCGCGCTGATTCATGGGGTCAGTAAAGTGAGAAGATGCGTCCGCGTCAGCTCTTCCTGTGGCTGCGTCAGTCTGCAACAGGCGCTGGAACACTACAGCCAAATGTTCAAAGGTGTTTTGCCACAGCTCAAATGGAACAGAACATGGAAAATTGAATGGAAACTCCTACAATAGGCTATATGGGGATACGTAGGGCTATCGCTGGGCCAAAGGCATTTGACCTTTGCTCATGAGGAGTTGTGGCAGTTGGAGCATGCTGCCAGGCATGTTGGCCGACATCAAGAGTCTGTCGCCAAGACAAATTGCTTTGCGCAAGTTGCTTCAAAACCAGTCTTTAGGTTCCGCAAAAAGGGAAGTTTCGCAGATGCATTGTTCAAGAGAGTTTGGTCCCATCTGCTGAGGCCGGGAAAGCGTGGATGCTTGAGGCAGGCTGCGGAAGCCCACGTCCAAAGCCAGTCACACCAAATTTGTGTTATTCGAGCGGGTCTTGCCTGTTTCGTAAGAAGATGTCCCACGGTTCGACCCCAAACATAAGAGTCGGCACGCCTTGTCCATCATGCTGACACCTCCCTGGAGCTGATACCTGCTCTCTTGATTCGGAGGCCCAACGCCACTGGAGGTTACAAGTGCGCTAGTTCCCGAACAGTATCATCAGTATCATCTGACTGACCAGTTGGCTAAGACCAGGCGTGGACAGCTTCCAAGCTGTTCAGGGACAGAATAGTGTAGTAGTTTCCATCTTCTCCATTAGACCAGTATAACCCCAGTTGTAGCATCAACCCAGTTTCAACCCCAATATAGTATCATAGGGATGCATCCCATGACCACAGGCCTGGTTTGTGCCGATGCTTTCAGAGCTTGCATTGTATGTCAGCTCTCCTTTTTCCCAGCTGGACTGTGCGTGCTTTGAGAGTTGTTCCCAACTCCGCGTTTTTAGCAGTTTCACAGATCTACGCAAGCATGCACAGCTGCAGTCTGCAAATGTCTGCAACATTGATTCGGCGCCTGTTTGAGACGGCAGCCTCAATTTCATGTTTTAGCTCGAAGAGAATGTAGTCGGAGGTCTTGCCCATTCTAGCTCATAGTCCCCCTTAAATAGAAAGAATGTGGGGTATATGGGGATCTTAATATGATATACCCAAAGCCATATTCTATCTACTTAAGGGGGACTATATGTTGTTGCAGCTGCAGTAGGTGGTAGGTGGTCATCGGCCTTCGATACATTCCTTGACACTCCTGAAAGGGGAGCTGTTTCAACATGGCCGGGACGATGGCATGTGGAAGCTAGGTCTTGCGGGATCACTCCGTAGGGACAGCTTACAAAACATGTCACATCAGTCCTTGCCCGATTTTTGTAAGGTGCAGGATGAAGCTTGCTCCACCAAAAAAACTGCCCACCTGAATCAGGATGTTTAGGGTTTAGGGTTGTGTTCATGCGGAACAACTTGATGAATCTGCAAGGTTTTCATGTGGGGTGGAGAGACATACTGCTTGCCAGAGACCTCGTGCGCACAAGGACAAACAAAGGGGCGTGCTCGTTCAGCTCCGGGTCCGAACTCTCAAGAGCTGCAACAGAAACAATCAAAAGGAAGCCATGAGTTCGGACCAAGGCTTATATGTGGCAGGAGTTGGCTGCAGCATCCTGAATAACCCTCTATAGTACTATATAACCCTATAAAATCCCCATATAACCCCCATATCCCTGGGTAGAACGCACTGATTTTTGCAGGCCTTTGGGCAATCCAGCGCTGGCTACAGCTACACACAACCGCAGCAGGCAGACTTAGGGCTTTAATCCTGCTCCAAATACGTAGGGATTTTCTAGGGACATGAGGGTTATGTAGTTTCCCAAAATAGGAAGAAGCTCAATATAGACCCCAAAAAACTGTAATCCCTATTAAGGTGACCTCCAAAAGGGTACCCCTAATTTTGGGAAACCCCCAATATGGTTTCAAAGGCTTTCAAGTCCAGAGTGCTTTCGGTCTTGCCATGTCAGGCGTGGACGAACATGTTGCCGAGACCTAGCGAGCTGCTGCTCTCCGGAGTTCTCGAAGAGAGGCCGGAGTGCCGTTGAATGGCTTTGGGTTTTATTGGGGTTATATAGGGATAATGGAAAAGAAAATGGAAACTAGTATAGGGTTGAAAGGGACATAGGGATAGTGTGGTTATATAGGAATAATGGAAAAGAAAATGGAAACTACAATAGGGGTTGAAAGGGATATAGGGATAATGGAAAACAACATGGAAACTACTATAGTATATTAGGGTCTAGGGTCCCCCTAAAGAATATGGCAGCAGCAGGCCACACCAGTTATGCCACACAGTACGGATGATGATTTGTCAATTTGTCCTGGCACTGTAATGGGACCGTCGAATGCTGAACTGGGCTTCCTTCAGAAGATTGCATGTTGCATTTTGTTTGGGGAATCCCTGCTGGCGCTTGACAGGTCTTCAATCACGCATTGACCGAGAAAAAAGATTTGATCAAGGGGGGAACCTCTATTTGAATTGTTTGTGATTGGCAAATAGAGAAACGATATTTGCAAGGAGATAGAGGACAACCAAATGAAATATGTGTTTATTGAACGGGATTCCGCAAGCTTCTATTTCCAAATTGCAGCTGAGAAGTTTTTCCATTCTTCATCTACTTGCTCATCAAAGTTTGTTTTTCTAGTAGGATACGGTTCTTAAGATGATATACGCCTTCAGGCGAAAATGGATTAAATTGTGCGATCTTATGCCGCAAAAATTGGGCGTAGGATAGAAAATAAGTAGTTTGTAATCGAAATACGCCTGCAGATATCATAATTTGGAATCTTGATTTAGGATTCAAGATTCGAGGATTGAATATTGAGCTCCGGAATTGGGATCTACTTTTCATGCAGCTAGGAAATTTTCCGTCTCGTAGTTGAGCATCTGAGCCATGAATGAAGATTAGGAATTTTATGATCTTAGGTTATAGAATCTATAGATTCTAGATTTCGAATCTATAGGATAATTCGTATATTTCTAACAGAAGAGATTTGCCCGATAGATCCTAAAAAATCGGGATTTTTATATATGATTATTAGGTCAAGAAATCTATCGGAACGAATAATAGTAAGCATAAAAATAAGGATAGGAATATAAATAGGAAGGGAGGTGTTTATATCGCATAATATAGGGATTCTCAATGGTACGATATGATTAGGTATAATATGGTGATTTTTGATATTTTGAAAAAATCGCGGTGATTTTCGAAATTTCGTCGACTTACTCTCATTAAATTCGATTAAAATGATATTCTCATGCGGAATATTCGGAAAAAAAATCTTTAGATTATATATGAGAGATGATATTGAGGATTTCTATATTTGTTCTATATGAAAGAAATCTTGGGATATTATTTGATGCAATTTTCTGGATTTTAGAGGGCAATATTTAGTTGAGGATTTCGAAATGAGGAATATCGATTTTGTCATTTAAAATTTGAATGATAAAAAGCAGCTAGATCTTATATTAATTCTTCATTTAATTTATGATATTTCTTCGTAAAAAAGATCTTTAGGCGTATCGCGATTTTATATATATTTTTTTGAAAATTCTGAAGTAAATCGCGTTCTCATACGGAAAATTACGATTTTTTGAAAGAAAATCGCGTTGCCGCGCGGAAAAAAAATATTATAATTTTGAAGAAAATTTAATTCTTATATGGATCCTTTTCTAAATTGTGAATTCATATATATTATTCTTATTTCATTTTTCTTTTCATGAAAATCGCGTTCTTATAAGGAGCTTTTTAAATAGAAGGAAGAAAATGATGATATCGTGCGGAATATCTTGAAATTTTGAATAAATTTATGTTATCATACGGACCATCTTCAAATATTTTATGAATATTATGATCTCGCGCTTGAAAATTTATAGCATGGGCAATATATTCTGCATTCGGTCGGAATATCTTCGAAATTGAATCGATCTTTCATTCCATGGCGCGCTACTATATAATGATAATTCTTTCTTAATATCTTCGGAAGAATTTTCTATTCTCTATATATGGCATTTTGATATATTTTTATCAAAATCTCTTAGACAATCTAATAGAAGAGATTCAAAAATGAGAAAATATTTTCTGATTTCTATATATGATTTCTTAATAGATTTTTAATCTATTAGGCGATTTAAAAAAATGATAATTCTTGAGATCTCTATAAGATAATCAATTTCGTGAGGATCATCCTGCATGTATTTATGATTCGGAAAAAATGCATAGCTTGCGCGGTCATTCATTAATTTGGAGCCTTGATCGGAAATATACGTTTTCGGAGATATAGATATTTGCGTTCATCTAGCAGCTAGTAGTTGGCTTGGAATTTTGATCGGAAATATAATCGTTCGGAGAAAAATATAAATTCGCGTCTATTCAATAATAATTACTTTGGGAATTGGATCGTCAATATCTTCTCTATCGAGATCATCTTTATCGTCATTATCTTTTCTATTATTATCTCCCTCATTATCCGTATTATTCTCAGAATCTCCATCGTTACCGCCGCCCCCAACCCCGCCAAGAAGCCGCCAACGCCGCCACCATCATCACCGCCTCCGCCATCGCCATCATCGCCTCCCGTCTCCAGGAGATATTTCAAAAAATTTGGGACTATCGAACTACCCCTCCTTATCCTTTATTTGAATATATAAAGGATCTATCAGATATATCATAAGATCGAAAATAAAAGTAAATCGTTTGAGAGAATCTAGTATTATTGAACCGCGCCTTATTCATTTTCATAAGCGATTCGATATTACTAAATTTTCAATAAGGTAATATTTCAGAAAATTTCGTAATATCGAATCGTTCCTATTTATTTTCTATTTGAATAATTCAATCGATATCATAATTAAATCATATTATCGAATTCAAAAGAAGATCTAAAATAAGAAGAGAATTTGAAGAATCAGAAATCAATATTAATTATCTTCAATTTCTTCAATTTCTCGTCTAAGTTGGAAATATATTTTTCTTATAAATTCTTATATCGAGAAATTTCTATAGAAAGATACGAGATATATCTCATTTCAATTTCAACATAAATCCTGCAAATGAATCTTTATCCCTTCTCGATTTCTCGGTCTTCGATAGGATATAGATCGAAATCTCTAGAAATAATTGAAAATATATGATAAATATATTTGGAAATTGAAATATTTCCTCAAATTCGAAATTGCAGAGGCGAGCGCGCAGAATATCAAAATCAAAGAGAAATATGTCTTTATCTTTTATTATTCTATATAAATCTGAAAGATTTTTTGAATATATCCCAATAGATATTTAATTCATCTTTTATTTATCTGATAATTTCTGATTTAATTGTTCTATATTGTCTTTTTAATCTCATGGCAATTTATCTATTCGTCCGTTTATCTAATTATTTCTCTAGTCGTCTATTCATTTATCCGTTCTTTGTTGATGAAATCGACGGGTCGATGGATATCCTCTAATCAATTGAGGCGTGAATCGAGAAAATAAAGAAAAAATTGAATCGAGAAAATAGCGTGAATAGGGAAAAGGGGAGGCATGAATCGAGAAAAAAGAAGGCGCGAATCGAGAAAAAATGAGATATGAATCGATAAAAAAGAAGGCGTGAATAGAGAATAAGAGAAGGATCCACTAGAGAAAAAACGAAAATATGCGTCGAAAATAAGGAATATGAGAAAAGGATATCAAGGCAATTGATCTCCTGGATGATCGGATATTCATTCTGAATTCCCTCGTATATATCTTTCTATTTATCGTGAAGGGAAAAAGAGGCGATTTAATATATATCTATCCCTGATCTTCTCTCTGATTAATTATTCATCGCAAGGAGAATAATGAGAGATTTTGATAAATATCTATATTTGATTTTCCCTATGCCATCTCTTCCTAATTTATTATAAAATCTCAATTTCTTTCTATCTTTCGCAAGATAAGAAGAAATTGATATATCCGTATATTTGATTTTCATCTTCGGAAATATCATATCTTCCTATCTATTATAAGAAGAAAAGGAGATGATTTCAATATATATATCTATCGTTCGTTTCTCCAATATAGTTTTTCTATTTTTCGCAATGGGAAATGCTAATGAAAAGAGATAATATGTTCAATTAGATCTATGCCTGAGTTTCCTTCTATCATATCTTTCTATTTATTATAAGATGCAAGAGGAGACGATTTCAATTTATATCTGAATCTTGATTTTCTTTCTATCGAATTTTTCTATTTTTCATAATTTGAAAAGGAGATAGATTCAATATATATATCTAGATCTAATTTTCTCTATCAAATATATCTATTTATCGCACAAAAAAGGAGAGGATTTTAGATATATATGGTCTCCTCCCCCATGATCTATCTTTTGGGGGATTGGCGAGTCTCGTATAGGTCCTCATGATTATAAATTCTTTTTAAAATCTAATTAGGAATTCAGGAGAAATCTTGGAATCCTAATATTATTTTAGAATATCCTTTTTATAATGAAATTATGAATTCAAATGAGATCATGATCTTTTGGAGGAGATCTTATTATATATAAATCTCTATTAAAATCTAATTGAGAATTCAATAGAAATCCTTCAAATCTGGAATCCTAGAATTCTAATTGATTTCTTATTTATTTCTAATTAAATATAATAAGGAATTCATACAGCCAGAAATAGATTTGGGAATCCTCATTTTCGTCATGAATTTTACTCAAATTTAATAAGGAATTTAAAAGCTCGGGAGCAGCTTCGAAATTCAGGAATGCAACAAGAATCCAATATTTTGCTATTCATTCTAATTATATTTAGTACGGAGTTTATAAGACCGGAAATAAATTGAAGATCCAGGAATCCAGCAATATAGGATATTCCTAATTAGATTTTAAAAGGAATTTATATAAAATGAAGATGCCTTCAAGAAGACGCGCCAGATAAATGATTGCATATATCTCAAAGAGACTGCTTCTCATTCAATCCATCATTCTAATCGCAAGAGCAAAAAATTTATAGCAATTCAATTATAGGAATATAAATTAGTTCTCAATGACTATTATTATCAATATTAATCTCTCCCTCCTCTATCTAGAATACGATAAGATATCAATTTATAAGCTAGTAGTATATTGAATATTTTCCTAAAACTTATTATTAAATTCATATAATAGCATTTATATAATACGAATATATATATGATTTTAGAATATGAATATTCGAATTCATATATATTAATAAATAAGAATTAAATAATAAAGGCATGAATTATGATACTTCGAATCTATATTCTATTTTATAATATATTCATTAAATTCAATTAAAACGAATGGCTAAAATCAGGATTCCTAAATTAATGTATTTTCAGATAGTATTCTTAATCAATATTCATAAATAATAGATAATCTAATAAAATTTCGAAATCTAGGAATATAGGATTTTGA
>CAJNIZ010043435.1:0-43540 GCA_905231905.1 Symbiodinium pilosum
ACAAAGGTTTCACACACACACACACTAATAGTCGAATCATATAGGAACACCTTAATTTGGTATAACTACCAATAGGTGAGTGGGCCCAAACCTTAAAGCCTGAAACTTGAGACAGATCGGCTTCATCAGTTGGCGGACGGTCTCAAGCGCTCTCAATGTCCCCACACGCTCCCTCTAAACCCCTCGCACATGGACTCACTCCCCTCCTCAGGCACTTGCCTCCTGGCATGTCCTGATAAAAGCTGCGTGTAGAATAGCATCTGGCTCTTAGATGGCGACAACGCGATTTGTGGTGGTTTGAAGGTTTGGGCTTGTGGGGTTGGCAGGGTGGGGTGTGCCAGGAAATCAAAAAAATGTGCCTGGAAGTATTCAGGGTTGTCGGTTGCGGTGACTGACAGGGAGTGGGAGGGCGTGAGGAAGTTGGCGAGTGGTTCACTGTAAGGGACCGCACCAAAAAGAGGACTGCGTCATCCGTCAGCCCGCTTACTGTACCTATGAAACCAGTACGACGCCACTAAGAGTACTTGTTTGCTGCAGAGCCAGAAATCTCGATGCTCAAGATGAAAAACAAAATCCAGGCTTTGTCCAGATGTAACAAACGCAGGCCACGGAACACCCACTAAGCAAAAGGAACCAATTCAAAAAAGGCTTTCAGCTTCATTTTCCTTCTGATTTTCCATAACCCTCAACACCCTGAACCTTATAAACCCGTGCCCGATAGAAATGCTACTGCGATGTAAATCTATGGGACCCTGCCTGTGCCATCCACAGGCCAGCCAAGACGGTGGAAGTTGGAGGAGCCCGGGGGTGCCTAATGAGTAACTTGAGTAACTCGATTTGTGTAAAGGTTTCCCATGCTGTAGAGAGTCAGAGGGAGAGAGAGGAAGAGGGGGGGGGGAGAGAGAGAGAGAGAGGACAGGGGAGAGGAGAGGAGAGAGGAGAGGAGAGGAGAGGAGAGGAGAGACACACAGACACACACATATACATATATACATGTAAATATATGTATATACATCTGTACGTATATTTAAATTCATATACCCCGTGTCTGCTGTGCAACGAAAGCCATCTCTGACCGGGCGAGATTACACAGACTCCTACATGGACAATGTATGTCAAGGGTAACAGCGTTTGGCTTGTGAAGTTAATCTCTACTCCTGTTCTGATGCTTGTAAGGGAGAAACGATTCAAACACAGGCTGTATTGGGGATGCGAAATGTACAGCTTCAGAGATATAAGTTGTACATGAACAGGTCCAATCATCTGCTTTTACTTTTATACGTATGGGCCATAGCCTGAACTCCTAGTATCCCCTTGATAGTCCCAGTGTGTAATGATGCATATCCCGCAGCTTCCCTCTGGCACAGTAACCGGACAGTTCGCTCCACAAGCACAACAGGTGGCTTGCATTCTTACTGGTTCTGAGTAGCGAATAAGGGAATAGAATCCCTATATAATCCCTATATAGCATATTCCCCTAGTCCATACTAAGAAAACGTAAGGATTTGTAGAGGAAGGGGCGATGCACTGGCAGGGCAATTCAATGTGTGGAAGCGACTGCTCTTGATGACTCGCGTGCGGTAGTCGGGAAACCGGCAGGCAAGGTTACAAAGCGTGCAAGGGTGGAAAAGGGATGCTAGGGGATGGCATAGCCTGACACATGAAGAGCATTCCTAATTGGGGGCTACGTTCCGGATGACCTTCCAAAGCATCCCTTGAATCCATCGGATTGAGGGTTCTGTCTGTGAGCCTGCTTCAGGAACCGTGGCTTGAAGTACACTTTGGGTTTTGTAATGTCTTCATTGGGTTCTTGACATGTACTTAACAAATATACGTACATCTGCACATCTTTTATTCGATAATGGAAATTGCGGGGATCAGACCAGTCCATCACAATGGGTCCTATGGTGCTCGCCATGCCTGACACGCAGCAAGCCCTGCAGGACAGGTGTGGAGATATGTCAAACGTAAGCTGCCGGTTGCAAAGACGTGGGACGCAGTAGCACCTATTGAGGCAGGGTCTGAACAACAAAAGCTTATGAATGCATCCAGCACCCCATTCGCGACTGACTACCACGGCAAAGCTCCCTGCTTCAGCTATCAGGGCGCTTGCCAGCAAAGCGTTAGGGAACTTTTGCTAATTCCAAACTCAGGTGGAGGGCAAAAAGCCAACCTCAAATCTCCCGAACAGTACGCCTGAACCTCCAAAGTCCTACGCGGCCCACGCTGACTGAATTCCCGCTTTGGTGCCTGGATGTGATACTTCATCCACCTTGCGACGGGAAAGGTTACCATGTCGGGCTGGACATTGGTCTGGGCATTTACAGGTGCATTTTCCAAAAAATGCATTCAAAAGCAGGCTACGAGGCCTCTTCAAACTGCTACGCTAGGCACAGGTAGGGGGCACCATGACATCCATTGTGAACCTCCCTCCAGTTGCAGAATCATACTCAGGTTACAGAATCTATAAGCCTTCACGTTGGACATTTGACTCCCAAGACCTATACCCCTCCTTGCCTACTCTCGTGGTAGAGGTCCAGCAGCATCACCGAGAAACCACCTGGCCAAGCCAAGGTTAGAGAACAGGGGACCCGTGATTAGGCCCAAGCGGGTGAAAGATACCTGAAACTCTAGACATGAGACCATTAATGTAAACCCATGATTAATGACCCCCCTCCTTGCAAGGGCCTAAATCTTAGGATCCCTAATATAATCCCTATCAAGGGGAGGGGTTTATTAATCAGGGGTCTAGGTTACCAAACCCCTGACCTGAACCCGAAACCCTAAACCCTACTGTATACATCAGATCCAAACTTGGAGGCCCTAATTTTTTGACCCTACAGTACTTGGAAGCCCAGGGCAGCTACAACCCAACGAGAACTGCAGCTATACCCAAACACTACCCATACTTAGGGGACTCAGGGACTTGGGGTTGGGTTGCAGCTCTAGATATTTATATGTATGCATAAATATACAGATTTTTTGATGTGCATATTATATCGGGTCAGAAGTATCTTGGGTCACGAAGTAAACCCCAGGACGGTCCAGCATCGCCACGAAACCCCAGGACGGTCCAGCGACAAGCCTGGGAACAGCACGTTGCCGACGAAGCGCTGGCCGTTGGCTAATGGGCCACGCCTTCTGAAAGACATTGGCAAAAGGGGTTTCCGATATCAGGAGTACCAGTTCGGGGGTCACCAGAAGAAGAATCGTTGTTGCATCTGGGGTTCATATTGGGGTCCCCTACTTTGGGAAACTACCACATAAGGCTACATAGGGGTAAAAGGTACTATAGATAAATGTGCCGAGTTTAGGGTTAGAAGGGTTCGGCGTTGTCGATTCGACGTTCAGGTGAGGAAAGGGGGGGTTGCCCGGCGTTATCTCTAAGTCATGCGTTAATTAAGTTCAGCTTTTTATGGCTTCTCAGGTGGAGCGAGCACCAGGCCCACTTTGAAAGGGCGGTAAATTATGTAGTGTTTTTGTTTTGAGGTTTGGTGTATGATGCCGTTTTCAGTGGAAGATAGTAATTTCAGTGCGGGATGACATTATCCCTGAGGCTTCTGCCAGCTGCAAGCGTTCAATTCCTGCTTTTGGTCCAAATTCTGCATTGACAGGAATGCATCAGGCCAGTGAGAAAGGCGTAAGTCTTAATTAAGGCTAAGAATGCTTTTGTGGGTACAGTTCTTTTGAAGCCTTGTAAGGTGTACCTTCTGATCTCTGCAAGCTCCTCTGCTTCAGTACTCCATAGCAAGTGTGTAGTGCTGCATGCAGCTTCCAGTTGAGTAAGCACCCAGCAACATACGAGGCAAGGCAATAGCAGCAGATTCTCGAAGGGCGGGGTGGAACCCCTCAAGAATCCCATTTAGGTTAATATCCGCAGCTGAGAATTTGTGAGCAGACGGCCGACGGGTTTGGGCTCTCAGCTTTCCAAATGTAGTGTCAGAACTCGTGTTCAGGATGAGAGGACCCAACACTTTGCCACCCCTCTGGGGTTCTTATTAACGCGAAAACCTCCCGGCACGGCTCTCCAACCTCCGTGTCATGACGAACATTGGCTTCTCCAGTTTTTACTTGGTTTGTTTAGCATGTTGCCAGGCAAGTACACAACGGTACGGGTACTCGGGCTGCTGGCAAGCGATCTGGCCGTATTGCAGCTAAAGGCTATTATTAGAGCAGAGATCGATGCTTGCTTCAAGGGACCTCATATTCTTCCCGCATCTAGCTATGCCCATCAAATGATGTGCTCAGACGCTACTCCCCAGAGAACATGGGTACTCAAAGCAAAGAAACTTTGAAGTGCAAAGGGCAAGTCTCCCTGCATGGCAAAAGCGTACTGCTTTTGAACCATATGCTCTTCCCATAGTGTACAGATTCTCTAAACCATTGCGAGAATCTATATCCAAAGCTTACAAGATTTAAACGGACTACATTCTCTCAACCAAACCCAGAGTTACCCTGAACTCTGTAGTTTCCATGTTATCTTCCACTATCCCAATATATAGCGCCAATATAATCCCAATGGGTACCTATACCCCTATATACGTTCAACAGGCGGGCGCATCCCCGAAGCGAGCCATCTGAGGCGGCGACATGCCCAGCGCGATCTCAAGTCCTTGGCTCCGAGCCCATTTGAGCTGTAGTCAAAACTCCTTCAAGGGGCTATTTATGGGATTATATAGGGGACTAATATAGCGGTTCTTAAGGGGGATACTCGGAATTTAGACTATGGCTCATTTGGGATATTAAGCCTGCCTCAGAGTAAACTGGAACCGAAAACCCTACGCCCTACCTGAACCCCACAAATATGTAGAATAATGGCCTGTGGGGCTATTTTGATGGGTATGGGGCTATTATTTTACCTGCGTTTAGGATTGAGGTAAACCCACTTTAGCACCCTCCAGAAACTGCTTTCTAGAGAGGGGTCGGTTGCTGGAGTTTGGGCTCTCCGAGCATTGGTGAAAGCTTCACACCTAGGGACCCATGAAGGCATTTCCGAGCCTTGGGCGTTTAAGGGACTATGTAGGGTTATGTAGGGGTTTTACAGGTTTATAGAGGGATTATACAGGGATAATTTGAAAACGGAAACCTGTGTAAGGTTTAGGCGCGCGCAGGGGTTTAGGGTTTTTGGGGCATTAGGCGTTCCCCCCTCAAGTGAGGGTTATGATAGTTTGGGAACATATGAGGGTTGCGCTGGTACTTGCAACCTTAGAGAAGCAGTGCATTCAGGGACACAGGAGTTTTCCAAAGATGCTCAGACTCTTCTATGCATTTGAAAGGGGAGTGGGGGAGCGCATATAGGGATCGCTAAAGGCGACCATCTTAGGGGAAACGTATAAGGATAGATTCCCTCCTTCCCTTATTAAGCAGCAGCTAGGCAGGGCCAAATGGAAAAATCATCCCACTGTTAACAAGAGCCTTAAGATGTCTTAAGGCTTGTGAGGAGCTTGCCGAAATCCATCGTGGCTTCCACTTTTGGGCTTTAGGCTATTGCAGGAACTCTTGCTCTGACTGCCACTACTTCGATTACCATTGCTATTTCTGTTAAGTATCAACATGTTTTTTCTCAGATGCAGAGGCTTGGGGGGTTAGGGTTTAGGGTTGCAATTTTATGCTAGCCTGCTTGAAATGCTATCACAGCATCAGCAGCAAAGTTACTTTCGAAAGGACGTCCAATCCTTCACAGAAGTTGTGCTACAATTCCTTGATGAGGAAACAGCAACCCTCGTACCAACGCTGACTGACAAGGAGGCATACTACACCCCACACCCTCCTCAACATGTCAAGCAGGTCACTGCATTCTGGCGCTAAACTCACAACAGTCACACCTTCTGACTAAACCTGGCAGCCAGAAACGTGCGCAAAACTGATTCCTAGCACGGCAAAACGAAAGTTCTCCCAACAACTTGTTAGAACTTCATAAGTCCATTGACTGGGACACTTTCTTTTTTGCGAGTTGCTGCGCCCATTTTTGAAGTTGCGGTGGCGCTGGTGCCTGCGCTTCCGGATCCTGGGCTGCCAGCTTTGCTGTTAACTGAGTAGTGTGTTTTTCGTGGTTGAACCTAGTAAGATAATATTCCTTATATGAAATACGATACCCAAAAGGAGGATATCATCTTACTCTATATTGGGTACCATAGTATCCCCAAAATGAAATACTACTCAGCTGGGGGCTAAAGAAACCCAATAAATTCCGGTGCATCACGCAACACCGTAGCGTTATCTGAAGTAGAAACTGTAGGGCATGTAGGTTATAACCTGCTTGAGCGTTCTAGCGCCAACATGTCTGATTTCGGGCTGCGCTTTCTCTAGCGAACCTACTTCTAGCACGCGCACGAGCAGTTCCTACATTTGAACTGTATACGGTTAGGGCCAACGATAATTCTTAAAAGCTACTACAGGTACTACGAACATTTCCTGGATGCAAAGTTCGATGCCATCAGTTAGCCACGTGCCTTGGGGCAGCAACCTGAGAGATAGTTGGCTCGGGAATGTAGGGCAAGGGGACTGCACGGCAACTCAAATCCTTGTTGCTCATCGGTGGGGCCTTCCTACTTACAGCAGCTGTTGAATACAAAGCCCCTTTTTGCCGAGTCCGCTCGTTTGCTGTTCAAACTTTGATGACCTTTTCAGTTGCTATGGCCATTGTGATGCATTGCTGTTACAGTGGAACTGGAGATTCTGGAATGCTCTCACGTTGCAGCGTGCGGTAGGAAGGAACCTCAATTAAAAGGAGTTTAGAGGCCGGCTGATGTGCTGGAGAAGTGTCTCCATGAGCTCCACCCACAAAAAGGATGGATCCTGACGCAGAGCAGCCTACATGCTTAGAGCAGGCTTCCGTGGATGTAGTGCGCATCGTTGCGTCCAATCTGACATCTTGCATGCGGCAATCCGCAAACACATTTGGCACATGGTCCAACATAATCAGGGTGTAAGAACAGCGGTTGCATTCAAACTTGCCTACACCTCAAGCTGCAGATGAGGGTGGTTTCTTCGGTTGAATCGTTTTACATAAAGCCATAATAACCGAAAGGAGGATTGGCATCTCGGGGACTTTCGTGCTAATCAGAAGACTACTGACTACTCAGATGTTCAGTGGCCATGCCACTGCAGCCTCCGGGTCTTCAGGCATTTACTGTTATTGATAGGCTCATTGGGATGAGAAGCTCGATGCACTGAATTGCAAAGGCAACACCAGTCTGGCAGCTGGACCCCCCAAGCCCAAGGGGGTTTTCTCCATTTTCTGGACCCCTTTAAAAGACCGTACAAAACGGCTCGAGAACCTCCCACCCCCGAATAACCTTGCCATCCGAAATCTGAGCCCACAGCACGTGTTCACACCACACTGGTTACCCAACATGTTCAATCTTTCCACTTCATCACTCTGGCACCACTCTGACATGGACATCAACTGTCTGTTTGCTATGGCAGAATCAATACCTGCAACGACCAACAGGAAATTGTCAAGATTATTGTCTCCTCTGAGGTCTCAACTACAAGAATACTAAGGGCAGGCCCCAAATAGCCCCCTGCTTGTAAGCAATGCCCGTTGAGAAATCTGAAAACTCTTAAAATCCCAAACTCCACGTAAAGCTAACACCTTTCCTAAACACTACTAGCAAACCTTGTAAGAAAAATGCCAGTCCTCCAGGTCTCCAGAGTGCGGGAGCGCTTGCTTTGTAAGCTTCGCAGGGTCCAGCTTCGGAATGCTCCTGGACAGCAGGGGCAATGTCGGAACTTTGGAGGTTGAAATGAATCAGGGGCTTCAGGCTTTAAGTGAGCTTGGGCTTTATCCAGTTGAATGTCTAAGGGGTCAATTACGCACAGCTTCAGGAAAGGAGCTATGCGGGTGTGGCTTCTGTCTCGGCTGTGCAGGGGAGGAAGATGCAGTGGTTAGGGACGATCTTTATCGGACGTGTCTATCCTTAAGGGTCCAAGGACCCAAATAATCAGGTGTTAGGGACATATTAATGGTATTTGGGCCCTAAAACCCTATTCTTGGGGTCCTATATACCGTATATACCCCTATATAATCCCCATATATCCCTATATATATATATATATCCCCCTAAAACCCTTTAAAGGGAAGTTATTATTTGGGTCCTTGGACCCTCAGGGTATGCTTTGACCTCTACGGAGAACTGCTCACCTCAACCCGGCTCCAAATACGCCACTAATTTCGGGTTGCGTAGGATGAAAAATTGGATTTGGCAGACAAAGTTGGGGGGTCATGTCTATACTATAATATACTATAATATACCATAATATACTATAATATACAATAATATACAATAATATACTATAATATAAAGAATATACTATGATATACAGGCATATACCATAATATACTATAATATACATTAATATACTAATGGTGTGTCCTGGAGCCAAGATGCTTGGAGAGAGTGGGGTACTCTTGCATTTGGTGGGAGCTGTCCTCAAACAGAGATCCCGCTAGGCCCCTTCTCATCACATATGCCCCTGGTCCCAAACAACCGTGGGAGGCAAGCACGCACACCTGGACGGATGGTCTATGACCAAGGGAACCCTGAAAGACACAGTTCGCACCCTCGCATTGCCCAAAAGATGGAGGTCTCTCAAAAACGAAGGGGGCTCCTTGTGTCCCTGTGCTGAAAACATCTTGTTCGGGCGAAGCAGTCGCATTTTTGGGCAGAATTTCCAAAGCCAAGGCCCCACAAAAAAGAACCATAACTGAGGCGAAAGGCCTCAAGCCTGCACACCCCTCTCTCCACACCCTAGCTGAGGTAACACAGAGCCTGAAATGAATTCCAACATTAATTTGAGGTTTAATTGTTTCAGGTACGCTACACTATAGCTATAAGCACCCCAGTTAGTGCTAGGGTTTAAACTCAGGTAGTATTCAGGGGCGGCTCAGCACCAGCCATCGTAAGTGCCAACGGCTGCAAACACGTAGGACTTCTAAAGCACAAAGTTGCAAAATCTATAGGCAATAATATGGGTCACGCAAGACTAGCATGCACTCATGCAATTGCATAGCCCTGCCCAAGCTCAAAATCTTCACTTCCAAGCCGCAAACATGTAAATCGAAAAGAAATAATAGGGCGACCCCAATAAAGACCCAAAAATACTATGATCTGTACTATAAGGACCCCCAAAATGGTACCCCTAATTTTCGAACAGGACCTACCAAAACCAGGTCAAGCTTCAGGTAGGAGAGCAGGAAATCGCGAAGTCGAAGGACGAAGGCCTGCAAGAAGGATTATCATGGACGTTTTCAGGCTTGGAGCTGACGGGTTGGGCTCACATCCCGTGGGACCTTGCGAGGGCTAAGTAGTATGTAGAGGTTGCTGCGCAATCTGATGCGCACGCCACTTGGATCCTTGCATGTAGAACTTTCACAATTTTAGAAGAAGCTTTGCAGGGGTCGCTTCTAGATTCCTGAAGGATGTCTAGCTGAGGTGGGCATATCTCCGAGCTGCAGGACAAGAGCTCCTCGTTAAATACGGGCTTTTTGAGAGGTTAGGGTATTGGGGGTCATGCGGGCTTCCATGGCGGTCTGCTTAAGTGCGTCTTCTAGAGGAAATAAGCATGCTACCACAATGGGGCTGACCTAAGACCGTGGTACTCCCCTTCAAGCTTGTAGCACGCCTCTTGTTACTTATACCAGCTTCTGCCTGTGGTTTTAGAAGCTGAAGCACGTTGCTAATATAGCTATTGTGCTGGCTTACTCAGTGTCTCTGTAGCCGTAGCTACAGGTGACCAAAGTCTTGGTTGCAGCATATGTTGGCACGGCTGTCATGCTTGCTTCCATTAGCAAATGTTTGGGGGTATGTGTGTGTGTGTGTTTGCTCCAGTCTTGCCAATAGTTTCAAGGAAGATCTAAGGGTGATGCCATTCAAAACGCCTCGCTCTGATCCAGGCCCGCCCCCTCTGTTTCCATTTCACCCCCCAACAACAAAAATGTTGTGGCTTCATCCATTTTCCGTCATGCATCTAAATCTACTAAGGACACGGAATCCTCAAGGAATGGCCTTGCAAATGTTGGCTTGGAAGGGCTCCACACAGACGCTGGTGTTCCAGGGCGCTGGGATGGATCTGATGCCTGCCAGGTCTTTCTAGGCACTCGCAGTATGGCTAAGGTGGAACATGGTGGCAGGGTTTAAGCATGATGGCGTAGGGAGGAATGGGGTCAATGGCTGCGACATCAGCCCACGGATTTTAGCAATACAGAGGGAAGGCGGCTATTTTTGTAAGGAAAGCAAAATACAGGGTTTAGGGTTTCGGGTTTAGGGTAAGTCTGATCCGTCCTGAAGAACTGGGGCTAAACTAACACTCAGCATCACAATGACGGTGATGACGAGATACAGCTACAGCCATTGCCAGGACGACATGATGGCAACTGCAGTCAGAACCAAGAAACCCTCCACGCATAGAGTTACGGGTCTGTTCGCTTATACAACACGGGGACCGTGAGAGTGCGCTTTTTCTAGATTTTCCACTATATTTGACTCAGTTCTCTCTTGACTTAATGAAAAATTGCACTCACACGTTCTCCCGGTTTCCTCCTTAAGGAGTAATTGGTAACTTTGCTATTTAACAACCACCAAACCAACTATACAGTAGATACTTTCTGCTCAGAGGGGTCACAATATACATATCTTGCAGCCTAGGTCTTGTACTATTTGGGGACTTGGACCCTTGGTAGACCCAGCGGGCGGCCTTTCTTGCCCCAAGGCGACTTTCGAGCCTCCTGTCTTGCTGAAGACTCACACGGTTTAGGGTTTAGGGTTTGGGGTTTAGGGTATAGGGTTTAAGGTTTAGGGTATAGGGTTTAGGGTTTAGGGCGCCATGTAACATGGAACCCTCTGGGTTTGGGGTTTAGGGTTTAGGGAGGGCACTCCGCAGACTAGAGTCCTTGGGAAAAGAGGGGCTTCGTGGATTCCATGTTAGTTTGCGAGAGGGGAGGGCTTAGGTTTCAGAGTCTTTCAGCTCCTGGGCCCATTTAAGTCTCTATGACGGTTTAGATATGTTGAATATTTGTAGACTTTCCCGGGTGCACATGAAGCTGCGGTAAGGAAGGTTGCCCAACATTTCGTAGTGCTCCCGGCTTTCCTCAATCATTCAAGCTTCTTCGGGCTTCAGAGCTTAGTGTGAGCAGCTGCTCCACTGAGGCAGGACTCCTCCTCCGTCATGTCCTTCCGATGTAGCCTGGCGGCACCTCACATCACAACACAACTCTGGCACAGATTCCGCCAGCTTGGAGAACCTAAGCCCCCAAACCTGACTCCTGCATACCCTCAAACAAGGATCCTAGGGATATTGGAAATTGCGGCCTAGAGGGTTTGGTCCCTATCAGGATAATACACAGATAGTTCATTCCCCAATTAACAAAAGGCAAGTACAGCACCCAGGCAGGCTTACAAGTTTCTAATTAGTCACCTCTGGCGGAAGCCAAGTTACGGCCATCTTGCATCCTGGTTCACTTCGGAGGTGGGAGGCCTATCCTAGCTCGTCCCGTTATGTCCAATTTACATGTAGACATACATAACTGCGCCCATGTCCCAGGCTTATACGCCCCATGTATCTGGCCCGGAGTCTAAACTGCTAACTTGTCAAGCAGAATGAAGGCCCGCAGAGAAAAACAACAGTCCAGATATGTCTGGAAAAGGAGTCCCTTTCAATCTCCTCCCCTAATACTAAAACCCTACCCACCCCCCTAACATCACACATTCCCTTTGATGTGATTTTCAATATTATCTTGGAATATCTAATGTTAGAGGGGTAGGGGTGTTGTAGTAGGAGCAGAGGATTGTATAAGCATTGACTAAACTCCTAGTATCCCCCTTAATAACCCTTATAGTAGTCCCCTATAAAATGCCCTATATGACCCCCCTTTAAGAAGTTTAGACTACAGCTCATATCAGAGTCGGCCGAGGTGCGCAGCTGGAACACTGGTCTCATCTTTTCTTGCCCAGCTTTCTCAAACTTTTCAGATCCTTAGAGGCGGTACCATGGGAATTCTTGAGTCCTGGGGTACTACATATCCTGGCTTGGAATCTTTGCCACAACTGGCAAAGGGGTCATTGGTCCCAAAAACCTTGTGCGGATTCAGATGAGATAGGGGCTTACGCTGATGAGGCATCTGCAGGAGCCTGTCGAGGCTCCAACGGTTTCGAGCCAGGTCTCTGAGGGTACAACAGCTCCGTTTGCTGCGCCGCTGTGTTTTAAGCTGTTGCATCCGCTAAATTAAAACCTCGTGGCCTTTTAGGCTCGATGGTCTTTTTTGGCCGTATTTAGTTCCAGGCTTGGCTTAGGGAAGCGCAAGGGCGCCGTACGTCCCTTTGTTCAAGATTTTCAAAAAGCGACCACCACATGTTCTATCAGATGGGCATATGAACTCTACCCAGTCCTGACACAGGTGCACATCTTGGGTGAACAAAGAGGTCCGCAAAACCTGACAGCCTCGGTAAGTGACAGACCTTAGGAAGAGTTAAGGAACTTATTTTAGGTTTAAGTTACTATATTATCCCCCTATAATGGAGAATCAAATGGAAAAGAAAATGGAACATGAAATGGAAACTGGGGGAATATAGGGATTTAAGGAAAGGGTCCAAAGTACCTATATGGTACAAAGTATGGTTTCTGTAGTAGTAAGTTCCCTTATGGTTTGGGTAAGTATTCCCTATATGGGTACTTTGGACCCTTTGGGGAAAGGAGTGCAGTGACAAGAAGTCAGCCCCCAAACACTATCAGCTTAAAGCTGGGCTGGGCACCTACCAATCCTAGTCACGCTCTGACTCCTCATCCCAATGCCTCCTCAAAGATGTGGTAATTTCCCAAAATAGGGGGGGGGGGCCTAATATAATTAATCGCCCTAATATGATTAATCCTTATTCTGGGGTCCCGCAGAATGGTTCCCCTAATTCTGGGAAACCTGGAAACCCCTATCCCTATCAACCCCACATCATCCCAGTTTCCAGGTTGTTTTCTAACTGCTTTTCCATATGATTCTCCATTATTGGGAAGCCCTAGATTAATAACCCCAAGCCCTCAACCTTAAGCCAGTACATCTGCCAGGGCAGGTGACTCATGCGCTTTCGATCGAAGGCTAAGAAAGAACGCAGCTCTGGGCCCTCCTTGTCAACCAGCGACAGCTTCGTTGGGGGTTTAGAGGCCTAGGGGTCTAAGGTGTTGTAGGCGGCTTTCAGGGTTTGAGCCGCTGAGAGTTTCGGCCTTTAGCGGCTTGTGGCTGTCAAGATACTCATGAGCGCGGGAGAGCCCTAAGCCACAACCTTCACTTTTTGCTGATGTGGTTTGTGCAAAGGACATTTGTATTGTACCTCAATAACAGCGGCGTGTGTGTGCTTTGTTTCGGGGAGGATGTGCCATGCTTGGAGGACGGTCTTCTGTTTCCTTTGCTGGGATTAGAGCACTTGTGAGCCCAATTGAGAATTATTTTGTTTGGGGATACTGGAATCCAGAATGTGTATAGAGTCAGGCTGTATCCTCCTGATAAAACTTTGGTTCCAGCTTCACAAACTTCACAAACCAGCTGCTCACTTGTAGATTGCCGTGCTTATCTCCACAGCCCCATCATCTGGGTAGGTCAGGCATTATCCCGCACATTGGACAGCTTGGTCAGGGGGGCCACAAAGCCCCAGCGCAAAACGTCTCCTTTCCCCATCCCGCTATACCCTGAGCCCGAAACTACCATAACTCAGAGAAGGATGACTTTGGGTCATTCCCCCTTACAGTAACAGTTACCACAACAGGTAACAGTAGCTATGATGGCCCCTTAATAAAACCCCCTTCAAGGATAGATACTCGTAGGGGGATAGACCCCAATGACTCTTATGGAAGGCTTACATGTACTTTGATCTGCAAGGCATCTGTGGCTGAGGGGTTCGGGGAGGCTTCGCGGGACCCAGTGAATCAGTAACATTGGAACACTACCATGTCATAAGCAAGAACTGGCAAACCGACGAACAGGCACCATTAACAGGCAAGGACCAAACAATGTTCATACTGAGAAGGAGGAGCGTATGTGCAAAGTTCTGCGGGAACTGTTATTAATTCGACCCCTTGAAGAATCCCTGCAAACTCCCTAACACAAACATTCAAACAACAAACACACAACACCTATACGCAAGGCAAAGTGCAAACACACCAGAAGTCTCTCTAAATGATCATAACGAAGTTTCTCAACAGTAGCCCTCAGACTTTCTAATAATAAGAACCCCAGAATCCCTATGTAATCCCATTTCATCTTCCACAAGGGTGCACCCCTTCTTGACCCCAAAAAGGCAGGAACAGGCTGATAAAAGTTCATTCTCCATCCAACTGCTCCTTGGGAGCGGCTGAGAAGACCGCGCTTGCTTCAACGACCTGATTTACACAGGGGACTTGGGTTACTGCGACCCCTAGAGCGACTCTTATCAGGTCCTTATTAGAAGGCATTGAGGATTACCACAACAATCTTGCTGTTGTAAAACAATGGGCCTTTGCGCGGTTCCACGCGTTGCGCTTCTGGGTGCGTGAAACAAACTTACATCATGCTAGAGGCAGTTGGAAGGCCATCGTGCAGAAGACTCCAGATTCAAACAATTGATTTTCCAGCTTGACAATGACGGAGCGTGACCTTGCCAGATACGGTCTACTGTTGATACTCGAAAAAATCCTTCATAACCCTAAACCCTTGTAACCGTCGTAGATTTGCAAAGTCAGGTCATGCACAGCACCCCTTGCCTTGCACCCGCACATTTGGGCTCAACACAATAGTTCAAGGCCTGAAAAATTAGAATAGTGTTGCGGGCAGCATTTCAGTTTAGTTACATAAGTAATTAGGGGACATGTTGGCAATGGTTCCCTTTAAATTTCTACACTACTGGCCGAGCCTTCAGCTCATGGGTTATAAGGGCTGCCTTCTTCAGGAACACCCAACATCAATCTGCAATCAGGACTACCTCTGAATTGCGAGATGTGTAAAACCCATGAATGGGGTACCGCGCCTACCCTGGAACAGTCTATACTAGGGGTCCTATTAAGGGCTACATACACACAGACATAAATATATATATATATACATGTATATATAAATACAACAATATTACAGATCTTATCCAGCTGTTACAGAGTGGGGGCAGCACGTAACCTATTGGCTGTATTATTCCAAGAAACCTACTGATCGCTTTATTCCAAGAAACCTAGACCCTACATGCTAACTAAATCCTAATGCTGGACCCTAAATTCTAAATCCTAAGCCCTAAATCCTACACCCTAAATCCTAAACCCTAAATCTTAAACCCGAAACCCTACACTAAACCCCTAAATTGCAATGAAGTCGCCTGCAGGCTGAAGGCCGGGTGCTTGTGAAGCCTTGGTTCGCAAACAGCCCTGAGGATTGTGGGGGTTTTCCAAAATTCAGGGGGTACCTTTAAGAGGGGGGTATATGGGTTATACAGGGGGTTAGGGTTTAGGGTTTCCCCAAATAGGAGGGACCTTCTTAGGAGTCCCTATACTAAGGATTATGGTAGATTAGGTCTATAGCGGGGCCCCAGTTTTTTGGGAAACTACCTTGTGGCAATAAGTCAAACATCCGTCATCTGAGCGGTAGCAGGGATTATAGAGGGTTTAGGTTTTAGCATTTAGGGTTTAGGGCTATAGTTTCAACTCGGGTTATAGAGGGAAGTATTATAGGGGTTACTAAGAGGGAGACTAGGAGTTTAGACTATACCTTCTACGACTTGAGGGCAACTGGCTTTAAGCCAGGCGGTTTACACATGTTTCAGCTTAGGGCTTCTCTGTGGCTAGTCATTATTCGGGGGCTGGCCACGTTTGCCATGGACCAATGGCAGCCAGTGGTCAGTAATGTAGACGTCACATTTCCGGATATGCTGGCAATCGCCATATCCTGTGAGCCCAGCATACAGTCCAAAGAATATGGATCGCTAGAACCTCGCCAAGCAAAACTTCCCGGATCCAGCTGTTCAAAGAACTTCTGTCTGTGTAGTATACTCTTTCCCAAACTAACACGGAACCCCAGAAATCCAAGTGTAAAGCCTAGCATCCTGTTATATGGCCGATGTTAGTCGGGGAGGGAGCAGTCCCCAGACTTAGATGCCCAGTCCCGATCCTAAAGTCCTAAGTTAAGACTGTAAAACACTCATCCCGAAAATCAGGTTTGGGGAAAGTCCAAACAGGCCTGAAAACAGAGAGGCGGGGAATTACTAATTCAATAGCGGAGAATCAAATGGACAGAACATGAAACATGAAATGGAAACTGACGTGAAATTTGAGATGGCTTAGGGAAGGACCCTCCCTAGGAGAATGAGAGAGTTTATCCGGCACATCATCCCTCATCATGACCCTTCCCCCTACAGTTCCACGACATTTCTGGGGTTGCCAAAGGCACTTGCCTTGAACAAGTTTCATATATCCCGTAGTCTTAACTCCTAGTATCCCCCTTAAGAACCCCTATACTACTCTCCCTATATAATCCCCTACATATAACCCCCTTTAAGGAGGGAAGACTATAGCTCCTATGAGCGAAACCCATGGATTCCTGGTAGGCTTTCTACGTGACTTAGCACGACGAGGGCACATGGTTAAACCTTGGGACAATTCCCCAAACCAGTAATGGGAACCACAAGGGACTGCTGCAGCTACATTAAGGCCACATCAACTCCATAACTAGGGGCTAACCCTAAACCCTAAACCCATTACTGTAGGGAGGACTGATCTAAGTTGAACCTCACCTGGCCATGGCTAACCTCCTCAGCGAGGGCAGAACCCATACAACTAATGACTGGGTTGCTGTTAAGGACCTTAGATTAAGTTACCATAATGGGTATATATAGTAAATGATAGGGTTCCCCCAATATAGTAACGTAATTTAAGTTCCTTCACAGCAACCCAGATGATTGGCAGTGACTGTTGTCGCTCTTGAGATATTATTATCACTCTTTTGACCGGGGCAAGGGGATCCACCTTGCGGCCCCAAAGCTCATGAACTCTCATCCCTCTGAACCCCAAACCTAAAACCCTAAAACCCTAAGCCCTAATCCCTGTAAACCCTAGAGCCCTGAACCCTAATCCCGTTAAAATCCTAACACCCCTGATTCCTCATCCCTCTAAACCACAAAACCCAAATCCCTCCAAACCCTAAGGCCCTAACCCTCACCTCTCTAAAGCCCTAACACCCTTAAACCCTGGAGACAACAGCCCAAGGGCAGATCTCCAACGGGCGCCGAGATGACGACCACCGGGGGCACAAGGGATGACCAAAGCCTTTCCAGCTTTTTAGGGTTTAGGGTTTAGGGTTTAGGGGTTTAGGGTTTGGGATTTAGGGGTTAAGGTTGAGGACTTCGGGTTTAGGGTTGGGGTTTAGGACTTTAGCAGGAACTTACTTGGAACCCGCGAAAGGAGTTCGTAAAGACTACAGTCCTTTTGAAAAGGCGCGACATGCGGCTCCATGTGAGTTTGGGTTCGGAATGCCCTATAAGAGTAGCTTGCACCGTGCAATTTGCCATTTCGTGCGATCGTGAGCTCTATTGCCATCCCTTTCGCGCATAGGGTCTGAGTAGTCAGCCCGTAAATTTAGAGATCAGGATCTCAGGCTCGTAGGGTTTCGATGAACAAAGCCCCTTTGGGTTTGTGGTTAGGTTTAGGCGCAGGGTTTAGGGCCATGGAAGCGAAATAATCATCCCTTGTCACTGGTTCAACGGTAAGAAAACCACCCTCAGAGGCGGTACATTGGCAGAAGCTACCCCCAAAGCAGTACTCATGCTCAAGAGGAGCTTTAATTAGAAAGTTAGAATGTGGCTACACCTTCTTGAGATCGAGGAATACGTTTCAATCATCTGGTACCTTCGAAGTGAAGGGCATGGTCCTTTTTTAAGATGAGACCCTTTCAGAAACTCCCGACACTGAATAAAAAAGAGAGTCATGGCGGGCGTGCCAAGCCCGAAGGAACTCAACTTTGCTGATGCCAAAAAGCGTTTGCCGGGGGAAGCATTGAGGGCTTGGTGACGATTCCAGCAGTTGCTTGCGAGATTTATAGCCCCACGCTCTCGGAGCCAGACTGTATGCCCCCGCCAAATACCGAGTGTCATGCTCTGCCCGCTTTCGGGAGCTGAGCAGCGCTGGGTATAGTATCGCAATAGGGCTTACATCCAACCAACACCAATTCCTTTTAGAGGGATATGGAACGGATTGCTCCCTAGGATACTCAAAGCGGGAGCTCCGCATTTTTGGCGCATTTTGGCGCTTCCAAATAATCCGAAAATCTTGCGAGCAGCCACGAGCCGCAACCCCTCAATAACAACCCTGAACCCCGAGCCCTAAAGCCACCAGCCGACCCTGCCTGTAGGGAGCTCCGCGAACGGCCATTGACTGGACATGTAACATCCTAGGCCAAGGGGCTGATGACTCTAGAGTCCTCATTCATCGGATAGTAGGTGGGCATTAGGAGCCTTCTTTGCCGGAAGCTTGCCTAGGATCCGCAGGCCTTAGCTCACCTGATGGGGGGCTCCTGCCACTTCTTGCCATAGAACTGGTCAGCACACATGTGATCAATGTAACTCCCTGACCCTAATAATCACCTATCTATCCCAGAATAAGATTCTTTTTTACCACCCTTACCGGTAGCATATTGCGAAGATCCATTGTGGCTCATCATTTCGGGGATGGCTTACATGCGTCGCAGCTTTGGCACCCCAAGCCCAAACACACAAAACTCAAAGCTTGAACTTCCTGGGGGTTAATAGGGAATAAGAGAATATGTCATATGGGGTTATATAGGGATTATATTCCCATGTTCACCACTAACCACAGTAAAGGTCCTAAGCCCCAAATAATATCCTCAAGGCCGCTATGAGCGTAGGGTTCTGTTGCCGTGTTCTGTTTTGGGTTTAGGGTCTACGGGTTCGGGTTTAGGGGTTAGGGTTTTGACTTTAGGGTTTGCCGCTTGCATGGCCATGCAGCATGGCAAGGTGGAAATCCGGGTCCAACTAAAGCATCTTGTGAAAGGGTACAGGATTCAGGGTTTGGGGCACCTGAAGTTGATATGGAGGGTCGAGAGTTTCATGCTCCCCCTCTTGGGTACTTTGTTGTAAGTAGTGGGGGGGCGACCCCAAAAAGGGACCACAGCTTTTGACAACCTGCAATATACAAGCTGCATAGCGGGATTGGCACCTTGATCTCATTCCAACACCTCCCGTGGTCACCACAGCTTTCCCTTTTGCATGTATGATCTGCGTCGCTGCTCCCCATATTGTGTCCACATCCAGTAGTTGCAGAGTATGTTTCGCAGAAGCTGCACCATGGCCCTAGACCCTGAATCCTTTAAACCCTAAACCCCTAGATCAACCCAATGAAGGCCTATCAAACTTCAATAGACAGGGTTGTGGGCAGGAGTTGATAAGAACGATAGAAGAGCCATGAGGGAAGGAGAGCACAAGTTGTGCATGACCGTTCTTCCCACTTAGTCCTTTTGTGGAGTTTCTGATAACAATTCGTGTGTTCCCTAAAGCAGACCGCCATAATCTCCCTAGAGGGAGTCGGTATATCCCTACAGCAGAGCCCCTGATGGCCGCTTTTTGAGAAATCTTGTTCTGTTAAGGCACCCCCACCGAAGCAAGGCCCGTCTACGTCCATTGGCCCCCGGAGGATAGAGCAGGTCGAAATAGAACTTTCCTGGGTGATGCCAAGATTCAAGATTCAAAGGTTTGCGGTTCAGGGTGTATTAATATATGGAGATCGTAAGCCTGTATAACTTCACGGCGTTTTTGCAGGTGAAGGATTTTGGCTTCGCGTTTGATAGCCAAGGAGTATTTACTTTCGGGGGGTTGGTGTCTTGGGGTGCGGTGTCAATGGAGCTTTTTGAGCAACTATCACAAAGGAACGCGATAATCTGGATAAGGGAACTTATGGAAGGCGCAGCAAAAACAGTAGAGTAGAGGTTGAAACATGTAAGCTCTTTGTTGAAGTGCCTTCACTACACGAGTCATTCTTATTGTCTTGTTGCATTCTGAAGTGCAATGCTTAGGAGTCGGATAACACAGGACTCCACCGTTTACATGAAGGACAACCTGCAGCGGAGTGTTCACCTGGGCATAGTCTGAGCTCCTAGTATCTCCCATAATAACCCCTACTGCTGGTAGTATAGTAATCCCCTGTCTAATCCCTTGTATAACCCCCTTTAAGGAGTTCAGACCGTAAACCCTAAACCATGAAGCCCCCGCGGGATCGACGAAATCCAATGCTTCCGATGATCGAAGAAGGGCCGGACATCTACCATCAGCAGCTCAGTAGGCTGACTGGGGTTTGGTAGGGAATTTGGGAAGATAGTACATAAGGGTAATATTCCCTCATTCTCTCCTAAGAACCAGTAAGATTGGGGGAGGAGGGGCGCGGTCACATCAAGGACAAGGCAAGCAAAACATCCAGGACTAAATCCTTGTTGAATTGAGGCCCAATCAAAACACAGTCTTCGTGAACAAAAAAGAGATAGTTCTTTATGCTGGGAATCCTGAAGCTGGATTGTGAGCTATCTACGCAAAAAGACTCAGAAGGCATCTTCTACACTTTGCACAAGGAAGGCTGCTTGGGCTGCGAATGGGAATGACAAAAGTTGAGGTTACGACAAGGCCTTTCCAAGATGGTACTTGGAATGCTCATACCAAAAGTTAGGGCTGCGCAGCCGTACGGCAGGCACCTCACTACATGTGGAAGGAAGGCGGCTTAACGTAAAGGACTCAGTCATTCAAGGTAGCTTTTCGAGCCTGGGCAACTGTTGACATCTGAGAAATAGGATAAGATCATTGCCAACTGGCTCTAGGACTGTCAATGAACTGCTGGCAGGCAGCGCAAGTGAACGGCAAGCTGCATGTACCTTTGGCCATGGCCATGGGGGAAAGCGGATGAAAGGGCACCCATGTGGAGAGGCCCATTTCAACAATGAATGAGTTGAAGTTGCAAGATACGTAACATATCATGCGATCGGGCTGCGAATTTCGACCACGAGAATTCTGCAGCAACCGTTGAAATTGTCATTGCGCATTCAGCACTGTTGCCACTATAAAGCCTGGACTAGCGCATGTACACAAAAACCCGGCATTCCCTCCCCAATTGTAAGATTTGGCTTCTAGACTTAAGAGCCCTCAGCTGCTGTGAGTGTTGGCACGGGAGGGACTAGATTTCCAGCTGCAGTAATTAGCTGCAGCACTGAAAAGTATAATGCCGTCAACCCAAATTGTAGGGTTCACGGGCTAAGGAGTACCGTTTTTGGGGTCTCTAAAATAAGAATTACAGTATTTGGGGCTCTATATTGGGGTGCCCCTGTTTTTGGCAACTACCACTTCTAGTCTGGCTCGACAGTTCACAAAATGCTTTAGAAACCCTGAACCCCCTAAACCGTAAACACCCCGCCATACCAGGCGTACTACTGGTATGCCATACCAGTAGCAAGCTTGCTCATCCGGCCAGACTTCTCAACTGCCGTTAATGCCACTGGAGGCGCCACCCTAATAGAAATACTAGTAATAGTAGTGGTAATAGTAATAAAAGTAAAAGCAATAATAGCAATAATCTCACCATCCAGAAACAAGTCCTATACAATCCCTATGCAAAGTAGCTTGTCGTCCAGCAGGGGTTGCACAAATCATGCACCACTCCCGTTCCAGCCCATGCACTCGCGTGCTGCAGCAAGGTCGAGCTTGTCACGGGGCTTCTTCCTCGGCCGGAGCAGTGTAAGACTTCAGGCCCATGGGTTTTCGGATTTGGGTTGCAGCATGAGCCGGGGATTCCTCCACGTGCTAAAGAAAACGAGCTCAGAATGCAGGAGCCTCTGCTTACTGAACCTCTTGTTCAGGTGCATGCGAAGTGGCCAAGATACCTGCGAGGTGGAAACCCTGCTTGCATAAGTATAGCATACTCGGGTAAAGCTAGCCGTGATGACATCTTCAAAACTAGAAAATGACGTGTCTGACCCACGACCAAAGTATTCACTGTATCAAGCCTTACTACCTTCTGAACCTGTGAGTGGGCTCTGTCCCTCTCAAACACTCAACCCTGAACCTAAAGCGCATGAAGCGCAAGCTTCTGAATCCCAACCCCAAAAACAACAGCAACTAGACGTGTTTCGGCCTTTCTTCTGGGTAGGGTGCATATTCGTAAGACTGATAGCAGCCGACTTTGGAGAAACACCAGAAGAATTCCCTGTCAAATGGAAACTCCAGAGCTTCACACAGCTTTCTCAATGCCGCGCTTCCCCTCACTTCCGAAGAGCCCGAACTTCTTGTTGTTTTCCTCCAGGGGGTAGAGTTTAGGGTTTTAGGTTTAGGGGTAAAACTACGGGGATTAATTGCAAACTTTGTTGAGGACACCTTAAATCAAACCCTTCAACGCCTTACTTACATCAAACCCTTTTTGCTGCAGGCTCGTCTAACCCTACAGCAGCAGCGATTGCAGCTGCGGGATCATGTGAAGGCACACTCAGATAAAACACGCCCTAGACATCCATTTGGGGCGCGCGTTTGGTACACCTCGCCGAGAGAACCTCTTCCAAAAATCTAGACGGACTCTTTCCCGCCGGGAGGCTCTGGGGGTCGTGTATACAATGTTTGTTGTTAGGAATGGTTCCTTGGCGTGTTGAATGTGTTTCATCCCTTGCTTCTGCCTGACCGTCCACGAGCCCCGAGCCTCTCTATCTGGAAGACCATGTCCCAGGCGGTTTAGGGTTTAGGGTATAAGGCATGTACCAAATAGACCGCGCCAAGTCTTTTGGGCAAGTTGGGTGCAGAATCTCACTACACCCTATAGACCACCCCCAGTAGATAGAATATGGAATTGCCCAATATCATACTAAGATTCGATAGGCCCCAAATTCCACCTACTTAAGGTGAACTTTATAAGTGACTATAAGCCCTAAACGCCTAAACCCTAAGTACGCTCATGAGCCGCCACGTCAATTTGGCGCTCGACGTGTCAAAGTGATAGAGTGGTCATCTCTCGTGAGTTGGACAACTCACCCGTAGTGAGCATGTTTACATACTCAGTATACCGCAGGGCTGTATCGTTGCAAGTTGGTCCCTTACATGGTTGTACACCCGTAGAACATGCGCATTTCCTGCGTAATCCTCAAGATAGCAGTGTTCAAGAAATCCAGATGAGTCCCAAACCCGGCACGCCTTCTCCTGCGGGCTCTGGGGTCTCTCAGGTGTGTGATTGGAGTGGTAGGTGGCCTCAGACACCTTGCGAGTGTAGAGTGCTGGGGGATTAGGCAGCTTAGGTTAGGCCTTATGCCAGGATGACGGATGATGATCCTTTACCTCTGCCAGTGTAGTATCGTACCTACCGACCGTCCAGGGTCGGAATTTGGGATTGGCAGTATGGAGAAGCGGATGCCAGCCCACCAAGGCTTCTTTGATAGCATTACAGGTCCTCATTTCAACCATCTTCAAACTCTCCAAAGCAAGTCGCGAGAGCAGTGGGGTCTCAGGGCACTGCCACGTGTTTATAGATGCATGTTTTCGCATATCTGCAGTCGGATGCTGGCCTACCATGAGTACCATAGAAGCGGTGAGGCATACCCCCTGCATGACATCCTTGCTACCTGTTACCATCGGCAGCCTTTCTTCCTGGGCCTCTGCAGTCCCATAGCCACATGGCCGGCGCAGAGGGCAAATGCAGCTAAAGAAAAATGATGGTAGCAAGGATGTATGGATGATGCCTTGACAGCCTACAGGCCCCAAAACCTCGCCCTCATGCAACCAAGTGACATGCGACACGGCGTCCCGCAAGGAAATAGACCTTGCATGTTGGCAGCTAGTTTTGAGCTGAACAAGCCTCTCAAGGCATGATGTCCTCTTCTGGCAGTGACTAGCTCTCTCGCGCCACATTACTGCCACAGGTTAGGGCGACTAAACTTCACAACAGTTTACTCACAAGACAGGCCACACTTCGTGTGGTAAAAGATGTTTGTATTGGCATGGTGCAGGCTGACAGCATCCACAGCAGCCGGGATCTTCGGACCCTGTCCCTGCAGACTTACCCTCCAGGGTTTAGGGTTTAGGGCTTAAAAGGTTTTGGGGCCTCAACCCAGAATCCAAAGAAGTAAGTTTGACCTCTGAGCTGCGACCGTAAGCTCTTTAAGCCGAGCGGCACTTCTGGCTTTCGTATCATGGTCATTGTTTGAGAATCGCCACCATCTCCTGAACAAACATGCTCTCAGCTGCTCGTTTTGTACTCCTGGCTTGAAGAACATCCACTACAGGCCGAAATAGTGCGCCCCAGTACCAGGCTGGAATGGTCCGCAGAGCCCTAGTATTGGGGTTTTCTAATCACCCCTTTGCCCAAATAATGAACCCTCCCACCACCCCGACCATAAATATGCCACGGCTTAGCCTAAACCTTAAAAACTAATTCTCACTTTGTTTCCAGTGCATCTCCATACAACCTCTCTCTATGCATCCCCTGTGAGTTAACAGTACAACATAAACTCCAAGGCCTAAACCCTACATATCCCGCATAAACCCTCATCTCTACCCATACCCAAATAAACCCTCAACCCCCAAACCCTAAAACCCAAACCCTAAAGGGTCCGTTAATGTGGGGAAAACTGAACCCTGAACCCTAAATCCCTAAACCCTATAACCTCTATTCCCTTTTCCATTATCCCTATAAAGGCCACCAAATACTACAGTAGTTTCCATTCTCTTTTCCATTATCCCCATATACAAAAGGGGAAAAAGTCCATAGTCCGGCCTCCGTCCACCAGTTCCTCCTCAGACTCATCGGAAGACTCATCGAGGTCGAGACCTGGCGGCACTTTAAAAAGGCCTTTAGGGATCTAGGTTTAAGGGATTATGTAGCGATTCTACTTGGGGTCCTATAGGGATTCTCTAGGGGTTACATAGGGTTCTAGAAAGGGTTCTGTACGAATCATGTAGATGGTATATTGCGTTGGGATCTTCGGGTCTGGGGTTTAGGATGAGGGATAAAAGCTTTAGGGTCTAACTGGGTTACAGTTCCGGAGCCTGCATTAGTTGACCAGTAAGGGGAAACCATACTTTTTACTTGATCTATATTCTGACGATGTCCTTCAAGCTTTGGATTCTCGGGCTGTAGGTCAAGGTCTTACGCTTTGAGTCTTGACAACCCCAAGGGGTCATAAATGTTGATAGGCAATCAAACTGGGTTGCTGTGGAAAAAACGTAGTTAAATTACCATACTTATGGCATTGCTATGGGTATATGGTAAGTTGTATGGTTTCCCCGTGATGATTCTCCCTAATGATAGTGTCATTTCAGTTCCTACACAGCAACAGTGACCCTAAACCATAAACCCTAAACCCCCAAAAGGGCAGATGACAAAGCCCCGCAGGCCCGATCCTTCGCCACATCCGTGTTTCCGCTCCGAAGGTGGTTTAGGGTTTGGGGTAGGTTTCGGGGCTTTGGGTTTAGGGTTAGCCTATCTTTTAGGCTAAATCTGTAGCCAACAACACTGACCACTTGGGATGCGGGTAATTCATATAAGGGTTCTTACTCGCCCAAGCTTATCTTGAGGGATCACGGGGCAAGGTCCTACACAGTCTGGGGGCGGCCCCGAACAAGCATACTGTCTGCCTGGTGAGGCTGTCTGCCTGATGAGGCGGGGTGGGGGCAGTACTTTGCATGACAAGCTCTTTGTGTGAAGCCTCCGCTGTAGATGCACATTGAGGCTAAAGCAGACGTTGACATACGTGCCAAGGAGGCTACAGATCCACTTTAGGCTTGTGCTCTGACCCTATTGCCCTTTTTGGGGCTCCAGGGAGGTGATCTGGAGAGTTGCTGCTTCATACTTGTATGCAGTATTGTGGTTGCCGTGGTAATGTTGACTTTGCATCAGTTTAGCGGCAGAAAAGTCACCTATACAACGCCTGGCATATGCATTTCAAAATTCTGGCCTCATTGCTTAGGCTCTGAAAAACACGGTAGTCACTATGGCAATCGCGCAAATAGTTTAAGATCAATCGCCATTTGCCTGAAACCTTTCAAACATTTCCCTTCAGCCACTCGTTGTTTGCCCTAGACCCCAAGCATGCCCTTGAGGATGCTGTAGTACCATGCTCCCTTACTTGGAGGTTCAGGGCAACTATCACTTAACTATGATCGTATTTGTAACCCAATTATCAGCCCCCTTTGTCCCCTGACATGGTCAAGAGTGGGTCATAAATACCGTGATAATTGCGGCATGATTGCCCTGAAGCAAGTACACAGGCTTTGCTGTTTATAGGGCGGTTCGAAGTTTGGGCCACGAGCCCCGATCAGGTCTCATATAGTATGAGGCTAGGAACTGAGAAAAGATGCGTGCCGAAAATGATGGCTAATTTTTGAAAGCCTCTATCTTGATTTAGGCAGCACATATCCAGATTTGCCAACGGAGGCCAGAGTCATGACAGTGCACCCCTGAAGCCTCAATCCGTACCTGGAGGCTGTGCACAATTTTTAACATGATGAATGATGAATGCCAATGCTGCAAATGTGCTTAAAGTTTTGTTTCTACTTACAGCGCGCGGCATACGTTTGTTCAAATTGGTGGTCTATTCTCGGAGGATTCTATAAGACTTTGAGGAAGTGATGGGGGTCAATGTTTGAGGAGTGTGCAGAATCATGTTGACGAACCCGCAAGTAACTGGCCACTTCTCAACCTCCACATCAACCCTATGCAAACACAGATCTGCAGCCCGGCGCCTTCGAAGTCCTCACAAGGGGGGAGTTAGATTACAGCTTAGGCTTGAAGGACAAGTCAGGAAAAGGGTTCAAGGTGTAGTGACCCTGGGTCTGTGTAATTTCCCTGACTAGGCACCTGCAGATAGATAGTGGGGTTGCCTTCAGGGGCTGGGGCTGAAGGCGTGGCAACCCTGGGGTCCAGCAATGGATGCTATCCGCATGGGAATCCTACAGCTGGGCGCTGCCAATGTTTTCCGAGCAGATTCTTGAAGTTTCGCAGGTTCAGAGCCCCTCTAGCCTTGGGGACTCGTTGGTGGCACCTTCCAGCAAGAAGTTGCAAGTGGGTGTTCTGGCACAAAGCTGGCCGAAATCTGGGTACGGAAGCACTCTGCCAGAAATGGAGAGCATGCGTTTCAGTTAATTTGCTCATCTTGTACTCGAGGCGAGCTGGTAACTACGCCCATTCCAACGGATATATCTATATGCTCGCAGGACTAGTTAGGCTGTCAGCCTGAACTCCCAGGACAGCACATCTAGAAGTTTCAAGTACGACAGCAAGGTGGGACAAAGAGGACTTCACCAAAAGTAGATATCACGGCCCTTGAAGGCCACAACACCTCCATGAATGAACAGCAAGCGCTAGTTAGTGGATGATCCTAGAGCGAAAGGGCACCTGAAGTTAGCGTGTCTGGACTGTACTCGTGACTTAACCTTTAGGTTTGAAGGTGTCACCCTGGGCAGGCAAGCTTAGAGGCGCTAGACAGATCATGTTTCCCATGGCCTCTTCATCGTCCACGCCCTGCATCATGCAGCAGCATGCTGAGGGTCCGTCATTTGTCACATGTGGAAATGTTTGCCATGAGCTAAGCTAACTTATGACACTGGCGAAATCATGTAGACCACCGTGAATCCCACTTAATCATACCTGGTCACCTCGTCAATATCCAGCACCTATAGCTCACGTCCAGCGAGCCCTTTGTGCATTCCTTTGTAATTAAGACAAAGCCTACACAGCGTGTTCCAACGTGAGGGTGTCACAAGTCCTGCATCCTCTATCGTATGAAGCCTCTGAGTAGTTGGGGAAAGGTACAACTAGGAAATTCCACAATGGGACCGAGCTAATCATACCTCACTACCTTGCTTTGTCAATTCCACGCCTACTGAAAACACTCAAGCACAAAGTAAACATAAGATTTGTTGAGACATCCTCCAGGAGATATTGGGAAGTACCGAGCAAACCTACCCTAGTTCAGTCAGCAGCTTGCAAACGCAGCGATGACTCAGCAAAAGGCGCTAGGCTAACAACAGCTAAAGTCCTGCAATCCACACTGAAGCCCTACATGCTTTTTTGGGATTTGCAGAAATTGGGGATGGTTTTGGAGGATAGTTACCTGTCAGAAGGACCGAACACAGTTAATTATGTTGCGAAATCTGGGTATGAAAAAGGTCCCACTGTTTCTGGACACTCTCATATGGCTACATGACCGGAAAGCATAGGGCGTAAAGGCCTCACCCAAGGCGTCCGAAGGATCCGTGGTGCTCCGTCGTGAGCAGCCGCAACACCTTTCGTGTTGAGCTTTTTACTTTAAGGCTTTCGGGGCAAGAGTAGGAATTAGGGTATTGGGCTACATGGCTACCTGACCAGCACTGTTTACCATCATTACGGGGAGGAAGCCCCTCAAACATTACAAGGAGCTTCTGTCGTGTATGGAGCACGTGTAAGTAGTGCTTCGGGTTTGGGGTCTAGTCACCTCCAGTTAATGATTTCGCAAGGTATAGAAATACTCTATTATTGGCAACATTGACAGTTGGCGGGTGCGGTGACCCGGTGGAGTGCGAATATTAGATGGAAGTAAACGCCCCACTGGCCGATCTAAACCTCATCAGGCCTTGGAGGAGTCCAAGTCGCCCGAACCCAACCTCCCTGGTCGCTGGCAAGGATGGAGATACTTCCCACAGATGCAGCTATTTCCACTTTCGTTTTTGTATTCCTTTATTCCTTGCCAAACACCAGTAAGCAATATCGGCCCCAAAGACGCGCTGAGTACAAGCAGCTGTCATTGAACCAACAACAAGCAGCGTTGTATCTTGATGGTAGCAATGGTAGGGTCCTGAGAAGGAGCATTCTATAAAAGTCAGAGAACTGTTGTGAACGACATCCATGAAGAGGTAATGTTAGCAAAGGCAACAAGGATTAGCCCTACTGTTGCTAGCATAGTTTGTCCGACTGCACGTAAGAAGGCCTGCGATTTGCATGGAAGTTTGGATTTACCTTCTGGCATCTGGTGGTGCGCGTTGCGGATTTACGCCTGGACTGCTCCTCATGTCATCGCCAGTCCTCCCCGAGCTTCCATGAGCACACACATTGTTCAACCTCGTAGGAAGAAACACGCACGTTATCACACGTTCATGAGGCCCTACGTGCAGCCCCTTATACCCCCTACCAGTAGAAGCCCAAGGCACCGCTTCTTCACAAAGTAGGACTCTTTCTGCTTCCTGAGGGCCGAGGGAATTGAAGACTCACTGCCAGGCTGTGATAGAGATCGCAAGGATCTTCTGGAGCTCCGCAGGATGGGTTTGCGGAATTTTCAAAGATGTTTTGGGTCGTTAACCAGTCTTCAAGGCTTGGGGAGTGGAAAGCTAGGCGTGCCGATCCTTTGCGCACGCCTGTCGGAGCCCAAGCGGGAGAAGTCTGCCACCCCCCCACGCCCATAAACCTAAAGACCTAACACCCTAAACGCTGGCCTAAGCCCCCCCAGACAAAACATACGCCTCCCTACTTCCAAGCCCGTAAACCTACAAACCTCAAAAACCCTATTAAAACCTAGATCTCTCCCCGCTTCCAAGGCTCCTTGTGGCCAGCTCAATGTAAGCCTCCCTCCGGATGGCGAGGCACTCCTGGGATGAGCTGTATTGTTGTATTATTGCTATGTCTATGTTATAGTCCCCCGTAAGTAGAAAGAATATGGGGTATATGGGGATCTTATGAGAATATACCCAAAGCCATATTCTATCTACTTAAGGGGCGCTATAATATTTTGGTGGTATTCATAATCTGGTAACAAGAATGCTAATCATGGTAACATCATAGTATGGTCATTATCATTATAATATTATGTTGTCATTTTTTGCATTGGGTTATTCTCATATTTGCAGTTCTAGGTATTTGAGCTATAGATGGGGCTTTAGGAGTTGGTGTCGCTTGGCTGTCACTAGAGTGGGGACTACATGTCGATCGTTACCCTGGTTGCTTCATGATGCGGGCTCAGGGCTTAGGATTTGATAAGGGTGGTTGTCAAAATCATGGTCCCTTTTTGGATCCCTATGGTACTACGGCCCCTAATATTTAGGGTACCCAAAAAGGGACCATAATTTTGACAACCACCCATAATGTTCTCCCTGCAAAAAGCAGCAAGTCATAGGAAGACTGGGGCCTTGACAACTTTTCGAAAACGGCCATGAGCTGCTGAGTCAACTCATTCTTACACAAGCCTAGGGTCTTAGGGGTGTTCAGAAAATTTAGCTTAGCGTTTTATGGCACATTGATCACACAGGAAAAGTCATGAAAATGCTAAACGCTCAGTGACACACCCTTTCGGCAACCAGGCTGCCAACAAAGGCATCGACACTTGGAGGACGTCGATGCGGCTTTGATCCACAGGGCCCCTGGATGCTCAATAGATGTGATGTGTTTATGAGAGGATGATTGGTGATCTTGGCTGATTGGGGGAAGGCAGGGAGTTCAGGGCTGTGGAGTTAGAATTACGCCGTACCAGTTTAGCATCACACGTTGGCAGTGACGCTGGCCACGGGTTCTGCCGCCTTGCAGTTTCTGATTGCTACGCAGCTTCTCAATGCTTCGCAAAGGCTTCTAACCATGAATCATGAAAAGAGGGCATGCTAAAAACAAAAAACATCCGAACTCCTGTGCAAGCCAAATAGTCTCATGATATCATGCAAGACACAAATGCCCCAATCCAGAAGACCGTTCAGCAGACTAAAACCCCACAAGAATATCAATCACTAAGGGTCCAAGTAGCTAATAATAATATGCTTACTGCAAACCTATACTATAGTTACTACTACCAAACTCCCAAGTACCCAATTACAGGGTACTTGGACCCTTAGGGAATGCTTCAAAGACTCCCCTCCCTTGAAGTGAGATCACGGGTGACTCTATGCGGTCCTGGGTGGTATTGCATGTCTTTTTGGACTGCTGGGGTGCCTCTTCCCAGACTTTTGGGTAGTATATTCTAATCCCTTACCAGAAAACAGTATCAGGCCCAAAAAGGAACTACATAGCAGCCCTTGCACACCGGTTCGTCATCTTTTCAGCTAAGCCCTAAAAACCTAAACCCTAAACCTTAAGTAAACAGGGTCTCCCTGAGGTGGGCCTATTCCATTGCAACAAACGGGGCCAAACTCTCCAAAATCAGCCCAAACAACTAACCCTGAATCTTGCTCAAGGCCTAAGTAACTCTTTGTCCCTATAGATGTAAAATACAGGCTGCTTGTCGACCGGTATTTTACGCGTTTCTTGCTTTGTATACACACGTGCAATATGCAGCTGCAACCCTTTCTCCACGCAACCTCCACTGCAACCTAAAGCGGGAACAATCCCACGAAAACAACGTATGGCAGCTCCGCCTAGTCGACAAGGCCTCGAAAAGAGCTTGACGCAGTGATGCTGCCCGGCGTATCTGCCTGTTTTGCTCTAGCACAAACACTATTGAAATTATGGTATTTAGGCCCTAAAACCCTATTATTGGGGGTCCTATATATATATATACCCCTATCCAATCGCCATATATCCCCACATATCCGCTTTAAAGGGACCCTATTATTTGGGTCCTTGGTCCCTTAGGGTTGATGCTCAGGGTCTAGGATTCAGGTTCGGGCTGCGAGGGCAATAGCCCTCTCGGGGTTTCTCGAAACAGGATTTCCTCTAAGGCACTTAGGGATACACCATGATTCCTATACTGGTGGTTATTCATGGACTAAAGTGTCCCCTTCCAGAAAATGATGCCGTTTCTCATGAAATTTGCGCGCCAGGTGCTCAGAGACCCGTTGTAGGCGGAAATATGTGTTTGAGCTTCAGCTTTGTCGGGAAGGGTCCAGGGAAACCACTATAGCTACAGACCCCCGAGTCGAGAAAGTACTGACCAGACAGGACATGGGTTGCACTAGCAGCAAAGTGAAGGGCTTCAGAACTTGCTGCCTAGGCATCCTACATAATCGGCCCTTCAAACTCTTAAAGCAGACAATCCTAATATGAGAGCTAGTTGAAGCGAATAACATGGACTTCTGTTGTGCTTCCCTTCCGCACCCGGGATAACCCTAACCCAGGTAGGCAGATTACGCAACACACCAGTGCTACGCATACCAGCATAAGAGCCCGTACAGTAGGATAGTACCTTATCACAACTTGGGCTTTTTCTCTACCTGGATCCTGACACACTGCAAGGAGCTTTCTGATACTGAGTTTTGGGGAGAAGGAGAAGGTACCAACTCAAGGCTTGTGTCATCCAACAAACATGACCCAGCTTCGCGAACAAGATCTAACAGGGGGGTTTGGGTTCCTTCACTTCGCCCTCGCTTCTGCGAACAAGCGCTTTTCAGCGTAGAGTGCAGGAATCACGCAGGATGGTGGAGTAGAGGGAGCTTTGGGAATTTAAGGCTTGGGTCATCATCTTGAACGATAACCTGTAACTGTGTCAGTGGAAAGAAGAAAGGACCCAGGCTCTGAGTTCTCATAAGCCCCCATGTGGGCGTTTCCCAAAGTCAGGGATGCCCTTTGGGGCATCCCTATACTAAGGATTTGAATATAAGAGGGTCCATATTGGGATCCTGCTAAATTGGGAAACTCCATGCATCGTAACCCCAGCCCTCTCCATGTAAGTGAGCCATGCAACATCCAGCTCAGCGATGTCCAATGGTACCGCGGGTGGATGCTGAGAAGCCTCAACTTCAGAAGTCATGAGGCTCTTTTTCAGGAGTTTATAGGGTTTAGGGTTAAGGGGTTTAAGGGTTTGGGGTTTCGGGTTTCAGGGACTCATGTTCTGGGAGAGTGTGTAGCATATTCTCTGACCAGTATTGGGTGTTAAGGCTTCTGGTTTCAGGATGTTGGCTTCATGCCTCAACGTTGACTACAGCTTTCGGTTTGTGATCTCAGCTGACGGGTTAAGGACTTGTGCATAAGAAATGAAAGAAGTTCGTTGGGAAAGAGCTTACAAGCTGAAAGCTCACGGGTCAAAGACTTCAATAGAGGCCTTCCCTTCGCTGGAAGCCGACCAGCGCTAACCTTTAAACTCACTCAAACGGAAGACCTAAACAGCAAACCCGAGACCTGACATAAACTGATAAGCCCCATCTCCAAAACCAAATCCCCAAACCCTGAACCTCAAGCCCAGAATATTGAATATGCTCCCAATGGGACTTCTCTTAAAGGGTGTTCCAGAGACCTTTGGAATGTAATGTTGCAGTGGGTTTGGTGAAGAGACCTTGTTTCATGTGCTTTTGGCCGCCGCTTCATCAGTTTCAGGCCATTGTTGGTAAGACCCTATTTTGTGTGTTCTTGTTTGGGGGCCTTAAAGATGAGGGCAGCTGCAACTTGTGAGGCCACCAGAAAAGGACTTAAAAAGGCATGCCTTTCAAAGTCCTTTCCCAACTCAGCCCTCACCTCGGAGCTTTAGATCCCGAGACTCAAACCCAAATACTAAACCTGAAGCTGACTAGTTGCAGTCAAATCCTCATTCGGAAACATCAAAATCATAGCCCAAATCACTTGGGCAAAGGGGTAAGCCAGATGACCCCTGGACCTTGAATAAATCCATTGCTTGGAGACCTTCTTTAATCTGTCATCCCTGGGCTCCTGCAAGTTTTGGGGCCTCCAACCATCCCTTTTCAAATCAATCCCCAGAGCCCTCAAAATCGCCGGAGATTCTGAAGCCCTTGTTGAAGGTGCCTAATGTTTAATTTTCTGGGGGTCCTTTTGTTGCGAGGGTGATAAAGGTTAAACAGAGTGCAACATTCCGAGAATACTGGTTTCCCTAAGTGAGGATTTTACAGGAACTCTTGTTAGAGATTTGCAGTCGCGACCGAAGACTCAAGCAAGCTATACAAACAAAGCCAAGGAATCGTAAGGCTTAAACCTACCGGCCTTTAAAGCTTAAGTTGCCAATACGGGATCCTTTTACAATCTGTCTCTTGCTTGTGACTCTCATTCCTTTGGGCAATCGTCTCAGATTCGTGCTTTCCATGATGAGGAATGCTTGTAGTAACTGCCGTCGTGCTGATGTCAGTCCCCAATCTACATGATGTTTCATGAAAATTCCTTTGGCCGCGTCCCGAAGTGAGGGTACCTAAAGGCGGCTGAAGGACATAGTGAGATTACACAGCAATTTTTGGGGTCACCCCGCCTACGGAATATCGACGAATCCCTTGCAGCAACCTCTGTCTATCTTCTCGCCCAAACCCCATACTTATGGTTAAGCCTGGCCACATCCCTGAACCTCAAATATCAAACCCTAAATCCTACAATGATCACTAACCCACCCCCCTCTAGAATCTATCCTTGGTCAAAGAACACGAGCTTCAGCGCATACGCCCACAGAAGCCGCCCCTTGGATAGGCCACAGCCGCCGATGTCAGCAGATTGCCTGACAAACATGTTTCTGTTTTAGAGTCTGGCCCCTAAACCCCAAAAACTAAGATCCTGACCCCCAACCCCTATACCCTAAAACCCCTATAGCCCCAAAACCCTAACCTCTTGTTTTTTTAGGGAAGGGGCTTGGGAAACCCGAGGGCTGAGGGGTTAGGGGATGAACTTTCAAGGTTACAGCAACACGTCCAAGGCCTGAAGTAGGTCGAGATGGAACGTAAGCTTACTATTACTACGATCACTACTATTATTACGTATACTGCTACTTTTTTTTGTTATTACTCCTAACTATTATTACGTACACTATTACTACGAATATTACTACTACTATCATTACGTATACGATTACCACTAATATTACCACTAATATTACTATTACCATTATTACCTAAACTACTACTACTGACAATATTATTACTAGTGCTATTTCTTATACTACTACTAATATTAGCAGTATTACTACCAATATTTTCCAGAAGTCCGTTTGGACTTGAAGTCCTCGTATGCTTATTCCCACAGGTTCGTCAGGCTGCTTGTTTCAACCCTGGCCATGCGTGTAACTCGACCCTGCTTACAGCAGGGTTGCTGTTAAGGAACTTACATTAAGTTACCATAATGGGCACATAAAGGCTACATAGGGGTATATAGGTGTATACAGGGACATATAGGGTATATAAGGTGTATAGGGTTTAGGGTTACCATAATGGGTATATATAGTGATGAATATGCTTTCCCAAAGATAGTGATTTAAAAAAAAAATCCCTGACAGCAACCCAGTCGATCCTGCCTACAGTGGAACCTGTATTGCTGGGCTGCAAAGGGGCACCTCACATATGAGCTATAGTCTACACTCCGAGTATCCGCCTTAATAACTCCTGTAGTCCTCCCCTAAAATCCCCTAAACACCCACCTTTTAAGGTGCTTAGACCCTAAACCCTATAAACCCTAACTCCTAAACCCCTATACCACCCCCTTTAGGGGGTTTTAGACTTCTGCTCCTACGCACTCACCACGGTACTCCTCAGAAGCAGGATGTGCGCTCCGCGGAACCCGACATCCTAAGCACTCCTAAACACCCCACCACATAGGGTTTAGGGTTTAGGGTATTAGGGTATTAGGGTTTAGGGTATTAAGGTTTAGGGTATTAGGGTATTAGGGTTTAGGGTATTAGGGTTTAGGGTATTAGGGTTTAGGGTCGGTTTAGGGTTTAATAGACACAAGGCCGTAGGAGTGACAATAACACAGAACTGTTCAATACAGCCATGCTCCTCCAATTCCCCCAATGTCCTCGCATCCAAATTGCAAGGGCCTGGCCCAAAATGCTATACTCTGAACATTTTTCGCGCCTAAACCCCTCAAGGTTCATTGGAGGAATTGCTCCCTAATTGTAGACTTCTTTACCATATAATCCCTGTATCCTAGTCCTCAAGCCCGGTGCTGCAAATCCAACCTGTAGGATTCTGGGGGCGGCTTCCATTGGAAGAGGTTGTCGTGCCGAACCCATCGCTGGATGTAGCCTCATGCGCTGGGTCTGCGATTTTATGGTCTTTAGGATACATGGGTATATGTAGGGATCTGCAAGGATTAGCACATGGGGGTTCTGCAACTACCGGCCCGTGTTCAGGAGTTCTCAGACAAGACGTATTCTGTTGGTCTAGGTTGGGCTACATACTGCTGAAAACCCCAAGCCTAAACCCTTAACCCTAAACCGCTCATTTTCTGGGGATGCTCGGGCTGCTAGAGATTGCAAGGACATGTTCGGCGTGTCGTGAGATACGTAGAGTAATTCTGCTAAGCCCAGGTAGGCGTATCACAAAACACGTTTAGGTTTAGTGGTCAGGGGCTACCCATAATTGTGTTCAGAATTCACGAGAGACTATAGAATACCTCGTTATGACCTACGCGTTTCCCCAACACCCGAAGCGAGAACCACGATGGATCCCTCATGAGAGTTTCCAAAGATAGGGGGCCGTCCATAAGCATACACATTTATGTACACACGTATATACATACCCAAGTATTAAGCACCTTAATGAATATACGACCCCACAGAGGCCAGTCTGTCCTGTTCTAGATTCAGAACATTCGCATTGGTATGTATGACATGCGCAGAGGGACTCTGGCAGTTACAGCTCAGCATTCTCTGATCTAAACATCAAGTGCAGACCTTCTGAACCTGTCGATTCAACTCTGCCGGCAGTGCAAAGCTTCTAGAAATCATGTTTCACCGTCTAACCCTATATAACCCTCTATAACCCTATATATTTCTGTATACCATCTATAACCCTACACAACCTTGTAAGAGCCTTACATTTCCCTTCATACAAGTCCTTGCAACAGGTCCTGGCTTGACACCCCTCTCAGCCCTTAGCGCCATACCCTGGGCCCACTGAATCTTTTCGCAAAAAGGATGACAATAGCAAAAAAGTACGGAGTCGCATGGTCACAGTAATTCTACTCCTGTTGTATCACAACACTAGAGCTGAAACCCTGCTAATCCTGCATCCCAAGCTTTCTACCTGCCCAAAGTCCACAACTGTAAGTGGATTACTTTCGAAATCGGAGTGTGACTATGACCTTATACACACATATAATGGACATACACACGCATATGTATGTATGTACATATGTATATACACCTTGATATAAGGAGGGTTCTTTGGTAATGTCTACTAGGAATCCTGCAAATCCAGGGGCCAATGATGGCAGCCAAACCCTTCAGCTGCGTCATGTCTAGGAGAGTCGACAGCTCCTCGCCCAGAAGCAACATGGCCCTCTTTAGAGTGTCAATCGGGATTGTGGTGCAGCGTATGCAGGAAGCTGACAAGGGATTGGAACTTGAAAGTGTGGCATTTCCAAAAAACCAAATGAATAACCCACGAAGCTTCTACCATGTTAGCTATGTAACACTAAATATCCCCATATATCCCTATATAACCCTGTAAAACCCTGTGTGTATATATATTTTCACATAACTATATATATATATGTATATCCCTATATATTCCTATATAACCCTGTATATCCTTATATATCCCTCTATATCCCTGTGGTTCCTCGAGCGGCGTCTGTAGTATTTCTCGAAGCGATTAGGTCTGTGCCACATCTCTCGGCGTTTACAGACACGAATATTGGGTTCCTGTTCTGGAAATGAAATTACAGTACTATGATAAGGAAACCTGTTATGGACTGTACCATGACTATGGTAACTTAAGTTAAGTTTCTTAAGCCTTAATTAAGATCAACCCAGCATGAAACTACCGGTGCACGGTGTTAGTTGCGTGGCCTGAATCCGCTGCATGAGACCTATCCCCCTCTGTTCGGACCCAAGCCCACAGTCGAAACTTTCATGATCGTAAAATATTCAACCCCCAAGCCCCAAACCCGAGCTGCAATGAGTCCTGGATGTCCAGGTCTACATCAAAGTGCGGCTCGGAACCGCTGCCTCTCACATGAGAAGCTCGGAAAAGGGCATGAAACTCATCATTTCACGGAACAGGATCTGGAGTTCTTGGGTTCATAAGCGGATGATGTTCTATTCACAGATCACAGCGGGTCATGTCTTTATCCGGCTACCTTGCTTCACGCAATCTCCCCAGCACCCTGATACACTCCATCTTTCCCCAGATTAAGTGTGAGTGTCTGCACTTTAAAAACAAAGCGGCCTTGCGTGTTAGCGCGTTCGAAAACTTAAATGCCGTTGGAGTCTCAGTGTCAACGTAATCTTCAGGACGCCTTCACTTTTACAGGATTGATGTTAGCCGTTCCTCTCGTTATGAGTGTGACATATCCTGTGAACGTGTAACCTTGTCTTGGCCAGCACTTGTCACATGACCACTGCCGCTTGCGCACTTCTCCGGGCTCTTGGACAAGTAGATGTAGGCAAGCCGTATGCACTTAACGGACATACAGGGTATATATGATAACATCCCAGCATCGGGCAGTATACATACACCCAACCTCCCCATTCAGCGATGCAGTCCTCAGGAGCTTAATGCGGAGAAGCTATCTGGCTGGCGGCTTCAGGGCCTCTGAAGGGTCTGCAGACGAAATGCACGCTGAAGTTGCAAGGCTCTACCTGAGAAACGTTGTGCTTCATGGGCATCATTTACTTACGGGAGGCATCCAGGAAGACACGCGAGGTTGGGGGTTCAAGGATCTAAACCCAGGGCTCACTGGGAATTGCCCGGACACGGGAACCATCACTTCAAAAAAAAAACGGTTGGCCTCTGCAGGTTGATAGACTGGAACAAGGTTGATTAGACGCAAGGCGGACTCTGACTCCATGCATCTCCTGAAATGAGCCTTATGTAAAGCAACCGCAGGGACTACAAACACGTGTACTATCTTTGGGAGTTTGTCCTCCCCATTGCTTGCATAGAATTTGCTACTGCGGCTGCTCCTCCTGCCGCCTTTGCGGCTGTCACTTATACTGCTCCCCACCACTCCTGGCAACACCACCAAAACCAAAACTAATGCGAAAGCCAACTCCACCCAAACAATGACGATGACCTGGTTCCCATTCCCCTTTCCGACGGCAACGCTGCAGTCTTTTCGTGGAGGGCAAGTCATGCTCGCGGTTATGGATGGGATGGGTCCGCTTCCTCTCCTCTTGGGTTGTTCGGGGAGTAGGCGTGGAAGAGTTGATCCCCTTCCTTGGAAAGTCAAATGGAATCTGGAGGTTACACCGGGGCTATTTAGGTTAGGGAGCCCAAGTTGTTGGGCTTGTAGCCCGTTCTGTAAGGGCTGCATTTCCACTGCAACCACTCTCTTGAATGCTTTCAGATCTCCTTGACCTAGCCCAAGTGGCGTGTAACTTCACAGGCCCTGCCTACACCCTTATAACCCGCTCATGTCATGTGGCGCCTAAGTGTATGCAAATTCTTCTGCAAAGTTAGGTGCTCTAAAAAAGCAGGGAAGATGGGTCTAGAGGTAAAATATAGACCCTAGACCTGAGTGAAGGGAATGCCAGCAAGGCAGTGGACCCTGTAGCGCGGTGGGCTTTGGACATGTCTGCCATCCCCCAACCGGACGTAGGCGCCTAGTGCGCCTGAGCCTATACTGGCAAGTGCGAGTATCCTGGCCCCACCTCAGTGGATATGTATGCATACGTATGCCTACGTACGATATGAGAACCCCTATCCTGGCACAAGCCATAGAGCAAGCAACCTCCTGTAGCTGCTCATGTATCGGGTGGCCGTCGCATTCACGCATGTAACTTTCACATACGCCAGACACGGCCACTCATAAGATCAAAAACCACACGTCGGGTTGATCTGCACCGACGGCGAGGTAGGATATTTGACCTGAATATTGTCTCGCACTATCACTATGTCACTGTGTGCCTGTGAATGACGGAAGGCGATAGACTGTGCGTCTTAGGTCATCGAAAGATGATGGTCTAAGCATTAAATTTGTCATGCGGGGGTGCCGAGCACCTTGGCTGGCCCCCCAAATTCCAAAAAACGAATTCTGGCATCGCCTCCCTGCGAAGTACTGTCCTCATAGATCTTCACTTGGGTCCTTACTTCCACGATGCAGAACAAGATCCGGTTTACAGGACAGTAGCCGGGATAAGTAGAATAATGTGTGTAGGCGGATTACAAATCAGGGTTGTCTGTGGAACCACATGACTCAGCTCTGGCACCCAGGGTTAAGGGTTTAGGTAGCGGGCTACGTAGCGCGGGGCAACCCTCAGCACAAGTGGACAAGCTCCCAACAATGGCCCGGCTGCCGCCACGAGGCGTTCTGCATCCACTTCACGCCTGCAAAAACAGTCTAAAGTGAGGTATGCGTTAGGTTGGGCCCCCACCCACTAATAGTGACCACAAGAGGTAATGGTGATTATATATGGGTCCGTATATATTCCTAGTATACCACTGTTAGTGGGTGGGGGCCCAACCCAAGGTATGCGTGGGAATATGGGAGTTTCTGCATGCGGGGTGTTTTTGGCAAACCACGGGGGGTAAAGGGGACTAGAAAGGCCACTTCTATCTCGGTTATAACTGTGCTTATGACCCAAACTACAAGACCCCTGAGCTCCCAAAATATGGTTACGACTTGGGCGTATTATGAATATCCTAAAACCTACTCCCCAAACCCCACACCCAATCCGACCAACCTTGTCGTGGAGGCTGCGGTACATGGCCTTCTTAGCTTTCTGACGTCTCTTCTTCTCACCCTTGTCGCACAAGTGGCAAAAGGGGCACATGGAACCGTTTGCCTTGGCTGGTCTTGGAGACTTCAGGGTTTAGGGCACACGGTTTAGGAGGGTCTCCGTGGTCAAGAACATTGAGTTGCTGCTCCGACTTGCTGATGTTTTTTGTGTGAGATAATTACGCCACTAACTCACCAATACCTAAGAAACTTCCCAAGGGTCTCCAAAACATGCTTGCAGATGGGATTTATTCTCTGGCGGGTCTACGCAAAGGGTACAGTAATTTTGAGAACTAGCCCCTGTCTCGCAGATGAGCCCTGTCACGCAGCCCTTGGCATAGAGGAAGGCGCATGGCCGGCAGTCGCCTGCAGGAGGGTCCCCTTCCCACATCTCAGGTTTAAGGTTTCGAAGTTTAAGGTTTAGGGTCCCTGAACCTGATGGGTCTAGCGATTGGTTTGGTGTTTTGGCTGTAGGGGACAGCCTGAATCCATCCCACAATCTTGCCAATGATAATGGCAACACGCCTAAACCCTAAACCCGGGCGCCCCAATTTTGGTAGAGCTTAGCTATGATGTAGGTATTAGGAAGCTACCAAAGATCACAAGCCCCCCACCTGCATAGTGACCCGCGGAACCAATGCTTGGGAGCTCGTCGGTCCCCGGTAGCATCCCAAAACCAGGAAGCTCCTCAGCGGTCTTTGACTACCCAACACGCTAACTCATCAGCAATATTACATGTTTGGGGGCGTGGGGAGGTGCTCAACATCAGTCCACTCTGCCACTCCTGCAACCCTGTTGCTGCAGGCTTGACCGTCCACTCTCTGCTACCCTACACCGTAAACCCTAGATCTAAAGCGCTAAAACAGCATCAGTATACATGCGGGGGTTATCGCGGCCTTGGGGACCTTCGGGGTAGATGGGGATGGGCAGTTGTTCCCTACCAAGGATTCTTTTCAGCTTATTTTGAGAAATTTCCAAAATTTCACTACCTGCAGCTTACAAAAGGGTAGGGAATGAGAAATCGACCCCTATATAATAATCCCTATGTAACCCACCGTAATAGTCTCTCTATCCCATGTTCTGTACAACATTCTTGCATTCTCAACTAAGTAGCAGCCGGTCCATCCTAAACCCTAAACCCTAAGCCCCCTAAACCCCCTAAACCCCCTAAACCCTCAACCCTAAACCCCCTAAACCCTAAACCCTCCCATCCATTAGAACCAGCAAGGGTCAATGTCCGAGGGAAGGGCCGGGAGGTGATTCCGTCCCAGCTCCTCATGCGCGAACCTGCTGTCCGAGGCAGTATCCCTAAGGGTCCATGTACCCAATAATTAGGTCCCTTTAAAGGGGGGTATGTAGGGTTTAGGGGTTTAGGGATTAGGGTTTAGGGTTTACAGTATGAGCAGAGTTCCCTCAGTTTGTCTGGCATTTGAAAAGGCAATATGAGTTTTAAGGTGTTTGGTTGCGGGGTGGAGGTTGATTTGAAGTCGGTCTTGCACCTGCATTTGGGCTCCCATTTTCGCATGTACCGAGATTTACCTGTCTTGGGATTGGGAAAGTGTAATAAGGGTTTCTGGTTGGGATGAACTATTCTCATAGACCGGGCACATACCAGTCAGACAACTGCAGCAGCCTTAATCACCAAAGCAACTTGGGCAGCGTCAGCAGTAGTAACCAGCAAGCATGGCGAACGCAAAATTTTGGGAAACCTTCCCTATAAACCCTTACAGAATCCCAGCCCCTGAAATACTCCCTTAGAACAGCCCCTTTGAGGAGTTTAGACTATAGTTTATTTTGTTCTCCATTATTGGGGATCCCTAGATAACCCCAAACCCTGAAACCGAAACCCTGCGCCCTAAACCCTAAAAACTAAAATCTCAACCCTGCGCCCAGACTCTAAATACTTCCCTAAACTTCTCTAAACTTCCCTAAACCCTAAACCCTCAACCCTAAACCTTCAACCCCCTAAACCCTAAACCCCCTAAACCCTAAACCCGTTTCAAAACCCAACCTGAAGTGCCCGTCCGGCTCCATGTAGGGCGCATGGGGCACTCCCAAGGCATCCTCGAGGCTCCACTAAAACCAAGCCTAACCCCTCCTAACCTGTAGGGTTTAGGGTTTAGGGTTTAGGATTTAGGGTTTAACTTGGGTACTGCCCCCACTCAGTAGCAGTCTATATTAGGGGTCCTTTTAAGGGCTATACATAACCATAATATAAATATTATCCAACTGTTACTGATTTTGGGCAGTACCCAACCGAAAACCTAAACCCCATACCCTAAACCCTAAACCCCCTACCCTAATCTAGTAACCTGCCCTAACCTACCTCAGACCCTAAACCCTAAACCCTAACCTGTCCTGGGAACGCCATTGGAATTCCTAAGGGTTAGGGTTTCTGGGGTGTAGGGTTTAGAGCCTTTTTAGACATCTACAGCCAGAACCCGTGTTCATAGCTTTCTTCAGGTTCCCCCACTTTGAGGGTCCCATAAAACCCACAATCCATTCCAATGCCTAGCTCTCAACTGGTTTCTCTCTAAGACCCGCCGAAACAAACGTACAATCCTGACCTCAGACACGTTGGGGGAGAGCATGTAGATTGTGGGGTTCTATGAAGCGGGGGATCCCGACATGGATCCCAACATACTATGACCCTTATGATAGGGACCGCAGAAACGGAGCTCCTGATATTTGGAAACATCCCTATTTACGCGTGCGGCAGGGCTCCGAACTGAAGCTACATTAAAAACCTCCTACACCCTGATTGACATGGCCTCACCACTACGACCCTTGTACCGTTACCTGCTACAAGGCCTCCCTTTGCCAACAAATGCGTGCTTAAACTTAGGTGCAGGAGTGAATTTCTGTGACAATCCCTATACAATCATTACAATCATCATACACGCCCCTACAACTGCAACGGAACCCTCGCTGCTGCCTCCCCAAGGCACCCTTGGGACCACTATCTGTAGCCTGCCCCATCCCTCCGGAAAGCCTCTGGCATCATGTACTCCTAGGCTTTCCCTAAGGGTCCAAGTAC
>CAJNIZ010043435.1:43610-56429 GCA_905231905.1 Symbiodinium pilosum
TGGGTACTTGGACCCTCTGGCTTTTAGAAGCCGCATACGCCCCACCCCGAGAGCTCGCATCCTCGAGGCAAATCACGGGCTTGTTGCTACCGGTGGGGAGGTCGTCCTCATCCTCAAAGAGCTTCGTGATCCACCTTCACACCCGTTGAAAGCCGTCTTGGGTTGAGGAAAACCACTTAAAGACTCTAAGAATGGAAAAGCTTTCGATTACGGTCCAATAGAAAATTGTGCCAAGTATAGGCTCGGGCCACCCCATGTGGCTTGCAGGACAGGAGTAAACGTGCTTCGAAGCATCATCCAATCCGTGGTCTGGTGTGGCAACGTGGATGAAGGTGTTGCGCACCTGTACCGCCTCGGGGGGGTAGACGTGCTCATCCTGATCCTCCGGGATGGAGATCTGCATATCTCGCCTGTACTTGTGCGCCTCTGAGCCCAAGGCAGGGTGAATCATCGACTCCATCATGTCCATGGTCAGAGACATCCTACGATTTGCAGTTGCAGATCTTTCTTGGCTTGAGCCCAGTCTGGCAAGTTGGGTTCACATGCCAAGGCAGCCAAGGATGAAAAGTGTAGTAAACCAATTCCTTTGGGCTTCTGGGTTTAACCTTGACCCAACGCATCAAGCACATTCAGGCATTGGGCGCGGACTGAAAGTTGAAGAGCTGCATAGCGGGGGGGGGGTTGCGCGAAAGGAGCAGATTCTTGGCAACCCGGAAACCCTGGAAGGAGACTATTAAGAAGTTGGCAATGATGGTTTGCAAAACTCTCAGGAGACAATCGCCAGCACTGCCAACGCAGCCGCACGCCACCGCCGCCACCACCACCACCGCAGGCCGCCGTTGCCGTCACCACCGCAGCAACGCTGGCAGCCGAAAGGTTAGCGGCCGCTTTTCATCTCAAGGGTGTGGCGTTCATTGCATGCAAGACAGCAGCCCTATGCCCGAAGACCACAACGTGACAGGCCCAGGTTGGTAAAACACGCATCCAGCATCCACATGAACATTTCACGTATTGAGGGTCTCATATATGCACCCAAAATCGTTGGCTAGAGTAAGCTTGGCACCTCAGAGGGTTAAAGGCGTAGAGCAGATAGGCATTGTGGAATACTCAGGGGGGGTGCTGCGCACGCAAGCATGCAACTGAAATCCTACGGCGCTGCTCATGCAGAGGCTCCCCTGCATCCAGTCTGCATGCAGGAACCCTCAAGCGTCGAGCCATGTTTGGGGACGTCCTCATGGGGACATGGGACCGAACTGAAGCTGAGCCCAGGCGCCAGGTATTTGTGCTGACCAATTCTGTCCCGCAGGCGCCGAGCCTGTGTAAGTCAAGTAGAGGTCTGAATTTCACATGAAGAGACAAACAGCGTGTTTTGGGTACGTAGCTTGTATTGGGGAATGCGTTCATGCTTCTCAGTTCTCACCTCTGCAACGGAAAGTAATCGAATTTTGGTTTCAAGCTTCTGGATGCTTATAGGGTTTGCAGGCTAAGCAGCCAGGCCTACAATGCAACCTCGCCTAGCTTCTCAGCAAGACAAGTTACACCCTTTCTAAAGGGATGAGAGGCCGCCCCAAAATTGCAAAAGTAAAACATAATGGGGTTTCCGATTTCGATTCCTGGGCAGGGAATCGGGATCGTATTCTTGTGCCAATATTCCTTGATTCAGGATGTACCCATTCAAGATACAGCCCTAACCAACAAATCCTGAGGAGTGCCGCTGCCGGAAGGGTCTCCCAAGAAAATTGGGAAACATGACGGCTTTGGGCAGCATTGGCGTTTTCAAGTGTTATGCTCTGGCTTTCTAGTCAGGGTGTCTCTTGCTCACGTTCAAGATAAATGAAAGCTAGCCACTTACAACCGTGCATCCTCCTGACCACCATGAATCGCGCAGAGCTCGCGGAGCGGTATACTCCCTCCCTGACTAGCCAGCCTGACATTAGACCAAAGCAAGCGTTCATCAAGGCTACTTTTTTCCAAACCATAGTCCTTTGGTGTGTTTGTGTAAGCCTCACATGAGGGTGGGGGAACAACGAGGGAGGAAATTCACAGCCAGCCTTCTCACGGAGCCGATGCTGAGACAAGTGAACAGCATGAGGACCTGTCAAGACAAGGGCTCTGAGAGATTGAAGCTATACCACCCCCAAACAAGAACTGAACCACCTCAAGTCTGTGTGAAAACTAACCTGCACGGGCATGCAAGGCCTACAAATTTGTGCGTCTTTTGGAAGGATGCTAACGCGGAGGGCACACCCTGGTGAGCATCGTTCCCTACAATAATGGCCCGTACTCACCTTCGTACCATTATAATCTTTGTGGGTCGAAATCTTTTCAAGATATTTGTCTGTCCTGGAGGGGGTGAAGTTAAATTATGCAACACCAGAGCCCAGATCGCGGGTGTTGTGCAGCCATGCACCCCAACTCAATCTGTCTCAAGTCGAGCGGAAGCCTTTCAGACTTTTTCAAACCCAACTAAATCTTAAGCCAGCCAGACACCAAAGAAGAAGGTAAAACTGAATTCGGGGCACCTCCAGGTATACCAAAAGAATCCTAAGGCGTGGGAAACAAGCTCCGGATTCAGCAAGGCACACACGACCCGGTTCTACTTGCTACGCAACCAGGATCAGCTGGGACTTTGCCACGGGCAAGTCGTACGCGAGCCCTATGCAAACAAACCTGAATCCTAAACCCTGAAGATCCTTGAGTAACGTACATATCAACATATTACCCAGTGTGCATACGAATCTCTTCCTCATATGACAGGTTTGGCAGGTTGGCCTTGACGTTCATCGAGCATCTGCTGCATGACGAACTTGCTGATCCCGTAGCGGAGGCGCTCCCACTTCCTCACGGGAAATTGTACAGTTTTGGGGGGCACCTTTTTGGGGCCGTCTGAATGGGCTACCTATGCAACAGATTGAGAGTTGATAGGTTCCATAACATGTAAATTAGTGGAAAGTTGATCTAGACACCAGTGCGAGCTACCAGCGGGACGTATATAGGACTGCAGGTTAAAGCTGGTTTGTTTTCGTACCTAGGTCACGCTTCTGCAATTTTCAAGAGGAAAGTCTGGGCCCTCAGCTGGAACTCTATCTTGGGATCCTCATACACTCTTCCTCTGTTGAACAACCCCTACCATCCTCTTAAACCCCAAAACCTGGATATCCATCTTATCACGCCCACTATAGCGTGTCATCGAATTTCAAGCAGTCTGCGGGCAGTGGCCTTGGAAGGAGATCCAAGCTACCAGAAACCCTTTTTTGTGCGTGGCTATGTCGACTATGGCTCAAAATAGGGTTCTTAAAGGAAATCACAAATCTAGAGGGCAACTGCTAGGAGCGGCGCTAAGCAAAGCCCTCATGTTGAGACACACCCAGAACCCTCAGCCTTATTCCATGAACTCCCAAAAACTCGCGAACTCCAGCAAGCCAACCCCTCTGCTCTCCCACTTGCAATCGGGCCGTTCGTGCGATTAGGCCCCCTAAATCATTGACGCGCTGTATGCTCTCCATGAGACATGCAGCCGCTGAAATAGACGCACAACAAATGTCAATCAGACGCATATGTTCCAATCCGAAATCCTTATTAACTCTAACGAAACGCCCGTGGAAAAAATGCACCCTAAAGGAGCACGATCTGCATGATATCTTTGAATCTAAGTCCCCTTGTAGTTCCCCTTTGAGGCTTGAATGTGGAAAGGGCAACGATTCTGGGCTTCAGCCTTAGGTGGTGCAACCATGCATCAACAAAGGAAAGCATGATTTTTCAAAACCCTTGGCTACTACAAACCATACTTATCTAGTTCCTTGTATACACCCTAAGCCCTAACGGCAAGAACATCTGGCAGCTTTGCCTCAGTAGCTTCCTCGTCTTGAGAAAGTCCGAAACACTGCAGCCACTGTCCTTCAGGAGTGAGCCCCTTAAATTCATTGAGGCCATGAAAGGCTTACCGGGCTTATGGAGGGGGCTCCTAAGTAATGAAAATGGAAGAGGAAGTACACACTATATCGTTCAGGGCTTAGAGCTTAAGGATTTCAAATGATTAGAGCAGTGGAGAATCACCATGAAAAAGAGATCAAACATGACATGGAAACTGGGCTTGTGTATAGGGATAATGTAAAGGCAATTTTTTGGGGCATCTTATACTACTACTGGGAGTACCATGAGGTAACAATGCTTGTGGGTAATTATTCGGGCTCTATAGAACGGAGCTCTTCCCTCATACGTGCAGTAAAAGACTTTCATGAGTAGAGCTGCATGGGCCCGCACTGATTATACAGCTGCTGAAAGAGATTTGGTCTTTTCCGGCTGTCTGCATCATGCCAAAGGTTCCCACATGGCAAACTCCCTACCATGTAGCCGATGCACCGATGTAACATCCCAAGCCACACCGACATGGTCCTCCTGTAACCGCAGCCGAAACTGTGATGTGGCCTAGGGCAGAACTGGCATGGGCGGTGGACAAAATTATGGTCCCGTTCTCCAGGCCCGAATGATACGTGCCATCTTCTGAACCGCATCAAACACGGCTCGCACAACAGGAGCCAATGACAACAACCCACATTGGGATTCATGAGTTCATGAGGCTTCTGCTTCTGCCCTGAAACGTTGGCAGAATTTGTACTTGCAGCTGGCTAGCACCATGATTCTCATGGCTTAGGGTAATTGTAGAGGAATTGCTGTTGCAGGCGTATGCATAGCACCGTGCACTCCTGTGGGCACATGGACGCACAGGTAAGCTTCAGGTTCCAGCCCACACATGCATCGTGCGGGAGTTCAATTTTTCCTAGGAGGACAGACAAGGAGGGTCTACGCAGCGTAGCACTGGCAACGCACAAGCTTGGGCGTTGTGCGTTTGGGATGTGGAGCGGGCCAAGACATTTGGTCTTCGCTTTCATTGAGCACATAGGAGATAAGAACAGCGAAGCCTCAAAACCCCAACAAAAAAGTGAGCGGAACTACCTCGGCCTCCCACAAGTAGGTAAACTAGTGGCCCAAAATCTAAATGAACCCCTAAACCCTAAACCCAAAATTTACATACGTTCGCAGGTTTCAGGTAGAAGCACTCGCGGCTTGCAGCCCGAGAAGCCGTAGTCGTCAGTCTCTGATTTTCACCTCAGCTCTCAAGCTGCCAAGCTGACATGGGAGTTTCTCAAGCAGGGGGGCTTCTGGGGCCCCTAAACCCTACACCCTAAAACGCTAACCCTATATATCATCCCTTTAACCCCTTTAAAGGGACCCAAGGGATATCTCACAGGGCCTGCGGGGATCCTCATTAAGGATTCTAGAGGAATCGTGTTTGAACTCAGGTTGGAATAAGCTTCTTTGGTGTGCTGTAGCCGTTGGTTGCGACTGAAATTGTGATGGTAGGAACATCATCAGGTACAGCCGCCATCAGATAGCTGCATTTGCATGGGACGAAAGGGCTCATGGAGCAAATGTGGTCTTACACCACTATACTTCTAAGATTAGAACTACCTTCTCCTCAACAAATCATATCAGCTAGCAGCTGGCAAATGCGTGACCAGCAGTCCATCTGACACCTTCAATAGAACCGCAGCCAGCCTCGCAATTGATGATGAGTCTGATTACCGTATGCCAACAGTATAAAGCCGAATGCAAACTGGAGATCCATAGGGAGTTGTGAGAATTTCTCCAGACTCATGAAGTAGCGTAAGGTGCTTCAGCGAAACAATCTGTAAGTGTTCTTAAAGGCTCACTAGGAACCACGTGGCATCTGACTCTCTGGAGGTTTTTGAGAGCTCTTCGGGCACAGGTTTTTTGCAAGGTTTCATGCTGGAATCCTACCCCTGGCATTCAGAATTTCCCACTGAAAGTCTTGTTTCAAGTTGACTTGATGCTGTAATTATTCTTGCTTTATGGTTCTTAACTAGTAGGAAATAACTGAAGGAATATATTCCCTATATAATATATTCCCTTATCACCTACTAGGAACCATGGCCCATTTAGCGTTTCAGCGCAGTATTGATGACTTCTAGAACGGGTATCTCCTGGCAGCTGAAATTTGAAACGTTTTTGTGGATTCGCCGACTTAATTCAGAATTGCCCTCCGCGTCGCAAGCATCTCCAAAGGGGACTGTACTTTCGGATGTAGGTGCCAGCCAGCAGTTCTGACGCGCAGCTGGCTGCTGTAGTACTAAGTTTTGGGGTGCGCTTGTCATATTTGGGATCACCTTCGACTTTCCTGCATTCCAGAAATTATATGGCTATGACCTCACGGCATGGAGGGCCCAGAAGGGACGGAGCCAAAAAATTTGGGAAGCGCGCGGCCCCATCCTATGTGAACTAGTCTGAACTCCCTCAAAGGGCCAAAGGGGTTATTTCGGGGATTATATAGGTCAGCATTAGAGGGGGTATTCAGGGGGATACCACGAGTTTTAGCTGCAGCTCATTTCTTGACAGCGGCCTGCCAAAGAGATGTTGGAGGCGCGCGCGTCCAAACCGCTGAGAGGAAACATCTCCTGGGAGATCAGGGTGCAGGGTAAGGGGGATATAGGGGTTATATGTATACATATATATATATATGTATGCATGAGATTCTATAGGGATACAGGGCATATACATACATACATACATACATACATACATGAGGGGGATTCTATGGGGATATGTAGGGTTAGCGTTTAGGGTCGGGCGCAGGAGTTGGGTATGCTGAGACTTAGGGCCAGGGAGGCTCTCTCGTGGCGCATCCTATTTAAAAGATTGTGTCACGCCGCAAAAGGTAGTTCTGTTAGAGCTGCTGGGCGTGCGAAGAACATCCCAAGAACATCTCCTTGAGACATCGAACAGCTATGTCCAGATCTGTGTAGTGCAGGTGAGTGAGGGTACCGTTGTTGGTATGAATGCAATGGTGTTCTGCTTGTGGGCACGCTCATATCGCAGGCCCCCCAAATGGGAGTTTGTCAAAAATGGTGATATGTTTTGGTGGGTCCCTATACTACACAGAACAAAACATTATGCTACTTTGGAGTCTATACGGAGGGTCCCCCTATTTAGGGGAAGTAGCAAATCAACCCCAAACCCTAAACCCAAAAAACCCAAAATTGACGAAAGTAGCAAATCAACCCTAGACCCTAAACCTAAACCCAAACTTGGGGAAAGGTAGCAAATTAGCCAAGGTTCCCAAAACACCTTGATGCCATGCCCATGCAGTCCACCATTTACTCCATGGCCTTGAGAGGTGCAGGGATTAGGGTTTAGCGGGTTCAGGGGGTTTGGTGGTTTAGGGGTTTAGGGAGTTTGGGTTTAGGGTTTTAGGGGTTTGGGGTTTTAGACACGCGCATCGCACACTGCAAGCACGGCTACAAGCATTCAGGTCGGCACTACACCAAACACTACCACTATCAGCAAGAACAGGACTCAAGGAGAGTCCGGAGACCACTCCCTTCACTACCTGAACTAGCTCAACGCCACAAGCAGTCCCCTCAGTCGAGCTTCACGAGGCGAATGCAGGCGCGAACCCAATCACTCAGCAGTAAGACACCGGCCACTCCAGCAATCAATTCTGTCTCTTGCAGATTTCCAGCCAATCAAATTCGCTACAACTTCTTCTCCTCACTCCTTCCACCCTCTGATTTGCGGGTGTTTGGGGTTTCGTGGCTAAGGTTTAGGGATTTGGGTGTAGGGTTTAGGGATGGACAAACATGAAATACCATTTGTATGCGAAATAGCCTACGCTCCTTGAAGGGAGCAGGGGATTATGTAGGGGAGTACTTTAGGGCTTATTAAGAAACATAGTAAGAATCTAGACTATAGTTCATATGAACTTTGCCTGAAAATTACGGTAGGGAACCCAAAAAAATTGTGCTCCGCCGTCTCAAGGAAATGCCCATGTAACGAGTACAGGCAACGGATGGGAAAGCCAAACAAATGTGCCCCGGCGTCTCAAGTAAGCGCCATGACAGGCCCAGGCAGCAGTTACAAGCATGCTATAGATTCTCCATATGACTGGGGCGATTCATGAGAGGATCCTTTTCGAAAAGGGAACTCTAAACCCTGACTGCCCAAAAGAACGACCCATCAGGAATCCTCAGCACAGAGCCCGGAAAGAGCAGGATGGTCGAGCAAAAATTCTAAAGTATTCTCCAGGGCTCTCTCGAGGTCTGGAGCGATCATAGTGCTTAAGGCTTCTTTTCACCAGGAGGCTGAAGTCGAAGAGTCGCGCAGCAGTCTTCTTTGCTTGCTGGAGCGTCTCGCTGAAAGACTTGGCACCAGGCTTGGGAAGTTGCATCCAAGTTTGGGTTTCTGAGAAGGATCCGTCGTCCTCGGCGTTCGGAAGAAGCCCTGGTCAATAAGTCTAAATAGCTCGTAGATCAAGGTCCAACGACAAGACACGGTAACAGTTCATCCACGTTCGGGTTTGCCCATGTGGGTGCATTGAGGAATTTACCAATGCAACTTCAAGCGCACGTGTAACTTCACGGAAATCAGATGGAGGAAGATATCAAGCCCTGGAAGCACACCTTCTTGTCTGAAATGCCGTGCTTGTATGGACCGGCGGCTTGAAAAAAAGCAGCCCGCTGCAGTACAAAATCTCGTACAAGCCTTACAAGTGGCAACGCTGGTGGCTAATCTTCACTTATTACCTTGGCCACTGACCTTCGCTTCACTAAGACTATTCATGCGTAGCTGGGCATTGGGGCGGTTGTGAGTGCTTTGGTAGGGATGTAGGGATCCATTCCCTCAGTCCATGAGGAAGTTAAGCAATGCTGAAGTCTTCGTCAAGCGTCCTTTGCTCGCCAAGTCCTGCAAAAACACAGCCTTTGCAATCCTATGCTAACCTGAGGTTCTTAATTCGTAGCATGAAGCTGAGGTTCCTAAGGGTAACCATATGAAAAAATGCGGTTCAAAGCAGTAGCCTTGCGCCACCTCAGGTTTGAAAGGATGGCCCTCACTGTTGTTCCCCTACAAATCCCTCAGGGCTTAGGGTTTAGGGCCTTTGGAGGATCTTTCTCAGAGCGGAGTTCCGTGGGAAATTGAAACAGAGCTGCATCTTCGGATTGAAGGCTCCCTTGCACAGGAGAAACCATGCAGACAACAGGAGCTCAAAGCCCCAGCCAAATGAGCCATAGATATCCCCCTTAATAACCCCTATAATGGAGAATCAAATGGAAAAGAAAATGGACAATGAAATGGAAACTGGGTTTATATAGGGGGATTATAGGGGTCATAGTCTAAACTCCTAGTATCCGCCTTGATAAACCCTATTGTAGTCCCCTAAATAACTCCTTATTTAATCCCCCTCAAGGAGTTTAGATTAAAGTTCAAAATGGCCGTGGCCAGAGTCTCCCCGTAGCTTTCTTCTTGCCATGACCGAGACAGCGTACAACATCCCTCAAGCCATAACTCTCAACCGCCCGCCTCCACAGTCAGGTACTCCCACAAGAAGCAACATATCCGCACCATCTAAGCCTACAAGCACCTAACAGTATGACCTACGGCCATCTGCACATGTCCCCCACTGAATTAGCCCTCCTACCGTAACCTCAAAAGCCTAAATCGTCCCACCCTGAAGAATCAGGGGTCCTGTGCTTCTCCTCAGCCGCTTCCTCTGGCCTCCCAATGCCGGGCCGCCACTGCCCTGCAACACACAGAAACTTGCCCCTTGCTCATGAAAGTTTCCCAAATGGGGATGCCCAAAACTCCCTTTGCAGGGATCAAGGAGATGGAAAAGAATATCTAGGCTTTGGGGTCGAGGGTTTTTGCAGAGGAGTGGCGCCTTGGTGACTCTTGGGATATAAAGGGGCTCCAGGGAGCTTCGTGCGCGTGACTGTTTAGTCTTACAAAGGGTAAGGCGACGTAGCCGGTGCAATTCGTAGTAAAGCAAGAAGGTGGGTTTCAAAACTCAACACGGGCCACACGGCATGCCCTCATTACATTGGAGCACTCCTTGGCAGGGAGCTTCCACGGAAGGCCTGCACACGTTGAGAGCTTCACGTGAGACTTGAGTAGGTTTCATCTCTGTTGCTTTGCAAGTTTTTTGGGTTTAGGCTCTTGATCCTTCCAGATGTGAGCAACGATCGCGCCCTCATAGCAAAACCCTCCGCCCCAGTGACCTGGCCTGCAACCTGCAAACACATGTAGGAACCCAGTCCCACCTGCTCCCTCAATCCGAGAGCTCAAAACTCTAAACTATGCTGCCTAATTGTAGGCGTAGAGGTAAGAGGACAACTGAGCATCCCCTGCACCCTGAGCCTTCAACACCAAGCTATGAAGTCTAGTGCGAACTTCACAGCTAAGTGAGAACATGGACAATGCAAATACTGAGAAGGTGAATGGCATTGACAGCATTGGAATGGTAGTCGCAATAATATATTGTAGTAGAAGAGGGCACCCCATGGGCGTACCAACTACACGTCGAAAAACGTCCAGACCGCAAGCGCTGGATAATGTGATGCAGGAAACTGGGGAAGTGGAGGAAGCAGGAAGTGAGGTGGATAATTGCGTGCCTGATGAGATACTCTACAAGAAGAATCATCCCAGATCTGTTGCCAGTTTACCCTACGCCCGACCGCAACCTCGAGACTTTGCAGTCCATAAACGCCATTAAGCTCTCAGAAGGTGGAAAGCAAGTCCCAGTCACAGTGCCTTAGAGAGCACGCCCTAACCCTCAAACCTACTTGCGCTTCAACTACTAGCAAAATTCCAAGGCACGTTTCTACGTACCTTGGGATTCCAGGGCTTCGGTTTCTACAGCCGGCAGCGACTGTTGCTTGACACAAAGAACAGCGCTTCCACGGTTTCAGCCTCATTTTTAGGGAAGTGTAGTTAGTAGCGGGGGCAGCTACTACTCCTCGTACTAGGTAGTGGTTGTGCTAGTAGCAGTGATGGCAGTCGTAGTGGTGGTGCTGATAGTGGTGGTCGTTGAAGAAGTAACAGTAGTGGTAGTAGTGGTCGGGGTAGAGGTAGGCGCTGCAGTAGCAGTAGGTGGTAGTGTGGTGGAAGTAGCAAAAATCTCCCATATTGAGCGCCTTTCGCTCTGAAAAGGTGTGTCTCGTCTCCATGGCCGTGGCCTCACAGCTTTGCCATGTGGGACCAGATTAAGGGCCGCTGTCGAAAACAAAGGATCGTCTAGGCTCTGCCATTGGGTGGGCTTTAAGCCCCGCCGCATGGAATGGAGGGTTGGAACAATTAGGAACAATCACCTGGGGAGCAAAGAATGTTTGAGGAGACTGTCCTGTAAGAACTTCGAGAAGGACAGTGGTAATCCTTCTTCTGATTAGCTGGCAACCTTTGGGATTTGTGATGCGTGTCCAGGACATCATGGCTTCAATTGGTCCCGGTCCAGCTTGAAAGCTTTTCTTCTGATTTGCAATGAGACAAGCACCTCATACAGTACCTGTTACACAAAAAACTCTGCGGTACACTCCCCAAGGGCCTGAAGCTTTACAGCCAGCATCCCCATATCCCTTCACCCCAAACCCTAAACACGAAACAGTAGTTTCCATTTTGTTTTCATTATTTCTATAAAGCCCCTATATACCCGCAATATGTTATAAAAGACTTAAATCCTTTAGCTTAAAACCCTAGGCCCTAAACCGCTCAAATCCTTGCCCCGCATGCCCCGCAACTGCGCAATGCCTGCGCTTACTGCGCGCAGCTGCAGGCTGTCGACCACGAATCCGCCTGGAGCTTTTTCTTTGCCTACTATGGAAAAGAAAATGTAAATTACTATAATGGGTTATGTTGTGGTTATAGGGGATACAATGGGATTATGTAGGGAAAATGGAAAAGAACATGGAAAAGAACATGGAAACGACTATGTAAGGTTTAGGGTTCATCATTTTCACGACTATTATTAATTACCATTGCAAGTATTGCAAGTACTGTTATCATTTTCTAGTATTACTATTCCGATTATTACTATTCCAATTATTAATACTGTTAAGTTCTACGGAGTGATTTATGCGATTCATCTGGCCTATTCCGAAGTAGCATGGCGGGACGAGATTCTAAGCTGCCGATAGATTTTTTACATGCTTGGCTTTCAGGCTGCAGATGAGGAGCGTTTCTTGGTGGTTGAACCTAGTAAGATTATATTCCTTATATAAAATACTATACCCCAAAGGAGGATATAATCTTACTCTATATTGGGTACCATAGTATCCCCAAAGAAGATACTACTCACATGAGCTCGCACCCAAGCTCTGGTTCCCAAATGCTGCCGCAGATTGGGAGGGTATCACTGTTCATTGGGTTTCCCATCGGCAAAGCCCCCAGGTTGAGGGTTCCGGTTTTAGCTCAGATGAAGCTCGCTTCAAACAAGTGACGAATAACCTTGTTGGCGGCTAGCAAGGAATAAGGGAGTATACTCCCCATAAAATCCCTTTATGATTTACTCCCAGATTCCCTGCTAGCCACCAGCAAGTAACAGGGTTGTTCTGTGATTTGCAAGAGAAGGAATCGATGGCCACCAGGGCTCTGGCAGAAGATCATTAGCTGGTACCCTCGTGGTATCCTTAAATTAGGGTATATGGCCTGTGATGGTGTGTATTGTTTGGCGTTTAGGGTTTAGGGTCTAGGGATTAGGAGGGTCTAGGCGGATAACGCAAGCGAACCTGTCAGACTTACACCACTCACCCGCCCTTGCATCTTCACAGCTCATCAAATGGGGGTTTCCCAAAATCAGGGGTACCTTTGTGGCGGTCCCAAGAATAAGGAATATAATATATTGGGGTCTATATGCGCCAGCACCCCCCCCCAGGATATCCCCTCCCCACCCCCCCCCTGTGGTCTGTGGTCTGGGTTATGTTCTGTGGTTTAAAGTAAGGTTTAGAGAGGTTTACAATCTTTGTAGAGGGTTCA
>CAJNIZ010043436.1:633-26262 GCA_905231905.1 Symbiodinium pilosum
GATTTGAGGTTTGGAGGTTTAGGGTTTGGGCTTTAGGGTTTGGGGTTTAGGGTGGGTATACAGGGTTATAGACGTGCAAGGTATAGGGTTCGGGGTGCAGGGCTTAACTTAAAAGAGTCTAGGGTTTAGTGTACCTTAAATGGGTACAGGGTCTCGAGTAGGCATATATAGGGATATTCAGCCTCGACAGGCTCGTGGTTCCGGGTTTAGGTTGGGGTTTGGGGGTTTAGGGTTGAGAGTTTGGGATTTGGGATTAAGGTTCAGGGAGGGTAGATAAAGGGCACATAGTAAGGCATATGGAAAAGAACATGGACTTTACATGCAAGGACAGCTTTTCCATTTAAGGTCGGTTATTCCCTTAAGTTATGGACTGTTAAATAGAAATTGAGGGGAAGGAAACGGTCAAGCCTACTATGTTATCGAGGGTTCGGGGTTTAAGGTTCGTAGCTGGGACTAGAAAGATGGAAACTCCTTACCTTATAGAACCCTATATTACGCTATATAACCCCATATTACCCTATGTAACCCTATATTAAACCTAAACCCTGGCTATTTACCCCTTGGGTGCAGGAGATGTTGGAGCCAGCAGCCAGAATGTAAAGCCAAATGGAGAGAGAAGACGGAAAATGAAATAAGGGTGCAGGGTTTAGGGTTTAGGGGCTATTTAGTGTCTTGCAGGGTTTTTCAGGGCTTATGTACAGAAGCTTGACTGATAGCCAACAAGGGTCCCCGACAATCTGGGTCTAGGATTATGCCTCTATGAATGCAATAGAGTATATGGCGGTTTCCCAAAATGGGGGGGTGGGAGATCCCCAATTTTAGAACCTAATATATTACAAACCGTATTCTTGGTATCCCAAAAAAGTACCCCTAATTTTGGGAAACCCCCATATACCCTCCGCAACCCCACTCTAATTCGCACCGTAGGTGCAAGAAGCTTGTAAAGATGGTAGTCTTCCTACCTATTTGAGCTTCCGCATTGTTTTTGAGGGTTTCCGTTTGGACAAGATGGTAGAGGCAGGACGGCTGCAAAATCAGAGCAATGATAGTGCAGTTTCAAGAATAGAGCGGAAACTTTGCCGTCAAAAACCACGTAAGTCTTCAAAAACAGGTCAAAGGCCAGTATTCTACACACTATTAGCATGAGTGAGCAAGATATGTTACATACTGCCTCCAATGTTCTATCTGTAGAAGAATCATACCCTTAGTAAAGGTCCGGGCCACAGGTACTATGAGCTATAGTCTCAACTCCTTAAAGGGGGTTATATAGGGATTATATAGGGATTGTTTAGCGGCCTACTGTGAGGGTTATTGAGGGGGATACTAGAAGTTTAGACTATGGCTCATATGATTGTTACAGTGTTGGGCAGTACCCAAATTACTTTACAATGCCAGTGGTTCTGAAGGGTGTGGCATTGCTCTCACAGTGAGTTCATGTGGCTCCACAGCACATGCTGCTTAATGTCCGAGAGGAAGCTCCTTCTTTTTAAGACCTGTGCACTCTGTGGAATCTCATGGCGTCTATACAGCTGAAGTAGTACCTGGCTAAACCCTAAACCCTGAATCTCAAGCCCAAGGCGCCGCTTTTCCTGTTCCAGATCATGAACGGCGGAAGATATCACGCCTCCCCAGCCGTGATTAGACTTGCCTAGGGGCTCGGATGATGGGATGAAGGTTGGTCCGTGCAAGTATCCCCATCGTGCACTCATATATTTAAGGCCATATACGACCTTCATCCGTGATTTCCCACCCACAGGTCCGGACATCCTCGAATCAGGAATAGACTTGACGTTGGGGTTGAGGAGTCGAGGATGTCGTTTTGGGCGTGTTGGATTCGTGGATGGGTATGTCGACCATCACAGTTTCGTAGGACATTGCAGGGTTAGGCTTCATCCACTTGGCGCTCTGCAAGGAATGAAGGACATGCTCTTTATAGTTGCCCCCACATGACCCCTACAAGTAGTCATGTTTCTCTCAGTTCGCACAGGTTTTGTTGAAAATCTCCTGAAATCTAGTAGACCCTACAGTGAACCCTAACCAACGCGCAACTAGGTTGTTATAGCGCGATGTACTTCGGCTTTGGCGTGCTGACTCCATACTGGGTGCAAGGTAGTGCGCTGCACACCTAAACCCTAACTCGCAAACCCTAAGCTTTCAACCCTAAACTCCAAACGCTCTGCGTGATGTAAGCGCTGGGCACAGCTACGGTGGAGCAACTGCAGCGTGTCAAGAGTTTAGGATTTATGGGTGGAGGGGTCAAAACAAGGGAGAATCAAGTGCAACATGACTTTGAAATTGGGTTGCGGTGGGCTAAAGGATGATTCATGCAGAAGGCCGAGAAATTACCAATACTATCGCCTAATGGTTTTTAACTATTGCATGATTAAGGTAGAAAACTTCGAAGCCGGTTGAAACTGTTTAGGCCGCTGCGTTAGTCGTGTAGTGGCTGTGCATATCGCTTTCCCTGAGTAACCATTCTTGTCCTCTATAAACCCTAAACCTTCCAAGGTTGTTGCGGAGCCATGTGCTCTGTCCCACGCAGGGTCCAAGCCCACCTCAGCCCTTGTGACGGTTCCGAAAGGAGGAAGTTGGTTCTACATGCAGCTCCGCTAGGGGACCCGTCACATCCCCCATGAACGTATTAAGATGCTCACTATAGAAACCTCCCGAAAGCCCCCAAATTAGAACCCCACCATCTGAGTGCAGCATGTATGCCCCAAGGTTTATATAACCTACACCCTGAACCCTGCGTCAACTCGTTTCTTCCGCCAGGCGCAAATAGTTTCCATGGATGAGTTCGCCATGCCGTCGGAGGACAGTTCAGGGTTTGGAAAAGGGAAGAAACCCAGACCTCTGGAAGGATCTAGAAATTAGATCCCCAAAACAGACCGACCCACGATAATCCCCATATAACCCGCATATGATTTCCCATTTTGTTCTAGGGGATCTAATTTTTAAATCCCTCTTGGGGTCTCGGAAGTGCCAAATGTGGTAGGTCCTTCTGCCTGAAGTACCCATAGAGGAACATACCCTACAGTCATCCGGAGTTCAGGATGTCCCAGAATTGTTTCATCGTTTTCGGATTTCTTCTAAGAAGGGTATCTTGTCGTCGGAGATGTATGGGACCCGAATTGGGAAACATGATCCACTGCAGGAACCGTCTTTGGCTTTCATCAAAAATCGGGGCCCGTATAGACCCGAGAGATATACTAGATTGATTAGGGGGCGTCTTATGCGGATCCTCCTTAGAAATGTGGAATGGAACATAAGGAGGATTGCGCGCTCTGTTTTCTAAGACCATGAGAATTACAAGCGGATCGGGTTAAAAACCTTCCGGATAGCTTTGAAAAGAGGAATTCACTTGAATTCTGAAATCGGAAATCCCTCGTGTCTACATCCCTAGACTTTGCAATCCCCAAGCTTGAAACAATGGAATTCCGAAGCTCTACAATCCCTAAGCCTTGTATCCTACAAGCTGAACTTCAAGGCATAAACCCAACAAAAGCCCTAAACCTGAACCCCTAAACAAAACGGTCCAGCACCAGCAGGGTTTCCTTGTGCATGTACGAAGACTCAGCAGCTAGGAAACCCTGAGCTAAGGAATGTCATTTAAAACGACACACATACCCGATCCCTAACGTTCCATGTAGGTTCTACTTATACACTTTGGGGCCTAAGGGGTAGAATTTACAGTCTTAGAGCCCCAAAATATCCTCATCCAAGGTACGATCCGTAGTTAAAGCAGTGGAAGCTGTGGAGTTCCTGTGGCCCATATATTGCCATTGCATTGTCCATTCACAGCCATCCTGCCCCCAGCCCGCGAATAGCCCCAACCGCCCAGCTGCCTCAAAACCACAGACAAGTAGCTAACGCATGAAGAAGCAATAATTAAAGCAAAGTACATAGAGTAGCCTAAACCCGAAACCCTAAACCCTAAAGCAGTAACCTTAATTAACAAATACGAGAAACGGGATCCCTGCCTTCAGAGACCAGCGCTGCAGGACTGGATGTCCATCAACGTCCGCAAGCTAAAGGCCGGTCTCCTTAGGGTGTATAGTCCCCCTTAAGTAGATAGAATATGGGGTATATATGGGGATCTTATTACAACATACCCAAAGCCATATTCGATCTACTTAAGGGGGACTATAAGGTTTAGGGTTTATGGTTTAGTGGCAGAGGATCGCGGTTTCCCGATTTGTACCCCTATGGTCGTACCCCTAAAAACTTTCCCCAACATGGCCCTAATTTATATGAGACACTGTAAGCCAAACACACCCCAATGTTTACCCTAAGGCCCTAAATCTTGGGTACTGTCCGCACCCAGTTACAGTTTTATAGGGGTGTATGGGGGTCATAGTAAGGGTTTCGTTTATATGTGTAATATGTGAATATATACCAACCAACTCTTACTGAGTGGTGGCAGTACCCAACCTAAACCCTTAACACCAACCACTTGTGACCAGGCGCCAAAGAATGAGACGGAGCCTCCAGAAGATCTCCACCAGCTCTCCAAAGAGACGGAGCGCAGGGGTTTGAGATATAGTCCCCCTCAAGAAGATAGAATATGGGGGGGTATATAGGGGTTATGTAGGGATAATGGAAACGAAAATGGAAAATACTATTTCATAATAGAGAATATATTGGGGTTGTAGTCCCCCTTAAGTAGATAGAGTATGAGGTATATGGGGATCTTACTATAATATACCTAAAGCCATGTTCTATCTACTTAAGGGGGACTATAGGTTCAGGGTTTAGGGTGAGACGGCGCGCGAGGGTTTGGGACTGGGGTACTTGGAAGGTCAGAGGCGTGCAAGCCAGATAACAGCCCCTGTGACCTCCATTAACGACCGACTTCGTGCCAGGTAATGAAAGGTAACCTCCTGTGGTTGCTTGGTATGGCCAGGAGTATGGTATATAGTCCCCCTTAAGTGAATGGAATATGGCTTTGGGTATATTGTAATAATAATATCCCCTTATACCCCATATTCTATCTACGTAAGGGGGACTATAGGCTACCTGACGTAACCCTCGAAATGATATGGTTCAGGCTTCTACATCCCTAGAAGCCCAGGTACCCACATAGTAAGTCTTTGGGTTACAGATAGTATAAAAGGAAATAGGGGCTTAAGGACAGAAACGCAATATATAGGTAACTGGGCTTCTAGGGCATTGCATTCCTTCTGCAGAGCTAAACCTCGGACAAGGGTCGCACATTCTCTACACTACCTCCTTCTGGGGCTGCCTCCCCAAACCCTAAACCCCAAGCCCTTGACCCCAACCCCTGAGCCCTAAACCCGAAACCCCAAGCTCTGAACCCTAACCCCTAAGACCCTAAGACCCTAAACCCTGAACCCTAAACTCTAAACCCGTTCAATGCACGAGGATCGCATGCGGGAGCGCGCCACGGGTCCCGGACGCAGTGCGCGAGTCTCAGGAGGGGCTACACTGCAGACCTAGCGCCGCATGAGCCCCTAAACCCTTAAACCCTAAGCCCTAACCCCTAAACCCCCGTGAACCCCTAAACCCTATATACTCCAAACCCTGACATGTTATCTACCATTGGCTATTCGGAGCCTTGGGGACGGGTCCCAGCTGAAGCAGTCAGTAGTGAACCCTATCCACCAGAATCTTTGTCCCCAAGCCCCTTCATGATATGTTTTAGAACTTAGTGTGTAGGGTTTAGAGTCTAGAGTTTAGTGTTTAGAGTTTAGGGTGTAGGGGTTAGGGCTTAGGGTGACCTGCAGTTGCTTACACTCTTAGAATTCTGACGCACTAAAGTATGTAAAGGTCATGCAGGGTTTTTAGTATCACCGGTACCGGCAGAATCCAAGGGCAGACACGGGCCCCCGAACGCCTTCCCTAAGCCCTGAAGCTCTCAAAGCTTCATGAACCCTAAGCCCTCAGGAGCTTTAAATTCAGTCCCTATCCCAAACACCTATAAAACAATTGCGGTAAAAGCCTGAATCATCACAAAAAAACAACGTAAAAGTCTTCATATGACTCATATGAGCTACTGTCACTTTTAGGCTTACCAAAGGACCCTTAAGGGTGGACATAGCGTCCCTGAGGTACTTTAGTTCAGTTCCGAATATATTTCTTAATCATGAATATGTGCCCTAATGAGGAACTCATGTCCGTTAGTTTTACTCGCAAATAGTGACTGCAGCTCATACAGACATAGCATGAGCATCTTGATATGTCCAAGATCCGACTCTATATCTACAATTAGCAAACAATTCCTTTGCAATCCCTATAGACCCCTACAAACACCCAGTTTCTTCAAATTCTTCAGGCCCCTCAATCGGTAAATCCTCCCCCTCTACAGCGGCTCTTAGCCCTCATTTCCTTTCCATATCCTTGAGCCCTGAGCGCCCTAAACCTGAAACCCTAAACCTTAAACTCTAAACCTTAAACTCTAAACCTTAAACCCTAAGCCCTAAACACTGAAACCCTAAACCCTGCCTAAACCCTACACCCGAAACACCTCAGGTCACCTACGAGGAATGGGCCGAGTTTGCCCAGGAGGTCAAGGCGTTCTTTAGCAGTCTGGCAATCTTTGACGGTTTAGGGGGTTTGGGGTTTATAGGTTTAGGGTTTAGGAATCTAGGGTTTAGGGTTCAGAGTTTCGAGTTCAATTAGGGTTTAGGGGTTTATAGGGGTTTATGGTTTATAGGCTTATAAGGGCTTAGGGGTTTTAGGAATATACCGTTTAGGGTTTAGGGGCCTATAAGGGTTTAGGGGTTTATGAGGGTTTAGGGGTTTACAAGGGTTTAGGGTTCAAGGTTAGGATCAGGGTGTAGGGTTTATAAGTGATTGGAGAATGGAAAAGAACATCGCAACAACGTTTATAAGGGCAGGGGGTAAGGGAAAAAGAATGAATCATTTTGTGGCGTAGGGGGTTTGGGGTTTAGGGTTTATAGGGTCAATATCTGTCTAGGGAGTATTATTTGGGAGTAGGGGTTTAGGGTTGAAAGTTTTTTTGTTTGTATATCGAGTTCGGTTTGGCAGTTTGAGAATGTTGGCTGAGTCACTGACATGTCAACGGAACACGCACCCTAAACCTTACACCCTAAATCCCTAAACCTGCAACCCTAGATCCCTAGAATCTAAATCTCTAAACCCAAATCCCAAATCCTAAACACCAGAACGCTAAACCCTAAATTTCTAAACCCCATACCCCAAGTTCCTAAACCCCAAAACCTGAAGCCACAAATCCAAGCAAGCCTGCCTTTCCCAAGCGAAGCGAATATGGACACCCATACCACCTAGAGTCTAGGTACCCCAGCCAGTACTACACTTTTTCCCTTTTCATTTTGGGGTCTCCTTATTAAAGCTGAATATTAGGAAAAAGCGTACCCTTCTCATTAAAGGGTTACTGGGAAACCTAGTAGTCTAAACTACGTAGAGGGTGGTTGTATAGGGTTTAGGGTTTTTGGACTGAACGCGTGACAGCGGTTTTTTAATAGGGTTTAGGGTCTAGACTCCTAAAAGGAAGGGGGTTATGTAGGGTTTACGGGTCTAAACTCCCTGAAGGGGTTTAACAGGGGAGTATAAAGGAGGGGGTTATTTTCGTGGTTATTGAGGGGGATACTAGGGGTTGCGACTACAGCTTGTAAGGCCCCTTTCGAAAAGGACCACTTTTTTGCAGTGTTGGCTAGCAACAGGGAATCGTGAACAGAGGAAAGCTTCTCCAAGACCGGGTAATCAAAGAGACGGAACAGAGCGAAGTTTCGTCCCAGATCCAATCAGAGGAGGCATGAAGAGACTCATGCGAAGCTCTGAACTGGAACCCCTAGAGACAAAACCAACAAAAACACCAGAGTACAGAAGCCAACGAACCTCTAAGCAACCCTCCTAGAACCGAAGCATAAAACCAGTTTATCAAAATGGTGGACCCCTCAATTAATAGAATCCCGATTTGTTCGTGGGGGGTTTATCAGAAGCGCACTGTTTAGTCCTGTTGGGGGTTCTATGTAAGTTTAAGGGAGGGTAGGCGGAGGCAGCCTACCAAATTCGTGCCCCAACACGTTTCACACAGCCTCCTTTACCGCAGACCGCATACGCTCAGCAGGCAATCTAGACTCATACCTCCCATTCCTAAACCCTAAACCCTAAACTGCGAGAAGTTGAAGCCGAGAGCCTCAACGCTCAACCCCAGATCCTATGAATGCCTCAGACCTTCCCTATAAGCCCAGGACTCTCAGCTCTGCCACATGTGAAAGATGGTATGTGACTAAAGGGGGTTATAGGGGCATATAGGCGTATAGTGGTGTATTGTTAGGGGTGTATATAAGGGGGTTATACGGGTATAATTCGGGGTATATACGGGTATAATGGGGTGTGGTTAGGATAATCACATGGAACAGAAAATGGAAAATGGAATGGACACTGGGGGAATACAGGGATTTCAGGAATTTTAATTAAGTTGTTATACTTGGGAAGCCCTATGGTTTGTAGTACTATATATACCGAGTACGGTAACTTAATTCAAGTTGCTTGACAGCAACTCAGTAAGCCGCCCTGAACTCCGCCAGAAACGACTGGCGGCCACCGGCGTCGAGCTAACTGTCGATTTGCGGCCGGAAGACAGCCGACAGCGCACTCCAGAAGCATTTAGACCCACGGATGATTGGGATCATAGGATTTGGGATTTCGGGGCAAGGCTTTCATGTTTGTGCACAAGTCATACACTTTGCATTTTGGGGCACGGTTTAATGGTTGCCCATGTGCCAGTTGGTGGTGCTGATGTAGGGTAAGTATTAGGGCGCTCAGGGAACTTGAGGGTCAAGTTGCCAGTGTTGCGTCAGATAGCTGGGAAGGTCAGGTAACCATAATGATGTGCCGGCCTTTAACTTTTGGATCCCAGGCGGCCACCAACCCAAAAGCTTGCAGCAGCCCAGTTTGGGTGACTGACTTATGACACTGGACCATCTACTCCCCACGCAGCCCTTCAGCGCAAGTAGGACCTGCAGAAGCATTCTTCCCGCTAAGGCGATGAGGCCTTCGGCACGAAGTACAAGCGGTGACGGAAAAAGTGTCAGTCTGCGATTTGTGAGCCTTCGGCCTTAGACAGGTTCGTGCAGAGATTTTTTGTGTTTTTTTTTGACACAGACATGAAAACAGCGTTCTTGGAGAGTGCACAGCAATACCCAATGCAAATCTTAGAGGGTCCTCAACACCCCATCAAATTAGTTCCGAATTCTAAATTTCAGCCATACACCAAAAGGGCACCAATCAGGAACCCATGGGCTCCAAATTGCCCAAAGTATGTATGCATTCCAGGGCCCAATGTAGGCGTTGTAAAGACTTCACGGTCTGATGTATAGGGTTTAGGGTTTAGAGTTGAGGCCTCGGTGCAGTATTTATAGACCTCCGGGTGCCATGTAGGCATTTATAGTCTGTAGCGCCCAATGCAGGTTTGTTCGTAGACTTCAGGGCTCAGCGTAGGTAACATTTATAGACTTTAGGGCCCGATCTAGCATTTATTGATAGATTTCAGGGCCCGATGTAGCTTTTACGTATAGACTTCACGGCTCTTCATAGATATCATTTATAGGCCCTAGGGCCCCATGCACGCATTACTTATGAACTTTAGAGCCTTCAATGCACGGAAGAGTTAGCGACTTCAGGGCCCTATGTAGGCATCATTTATGGACTTTAGGGTTAGGGTTTAGGGTTTAGGGTTTCAAGGTAGATATTACTTACCTGGACCCTAAAAGTATGTAAAATAATGGCCTTTATGGCTGTATTTGTGGTTTAGGGCTATTATTTTACATACTTTTGGGTTCCAGGTATAGACTTCAGATTCCCAGCATAAGTATGTTTATATGGACTTGAGGGCCCAAGGTAGGCATTATTTATAGACTTTAGGGCCCAATGTAGGTATTATTTCTTAGGAGGACCCCCTACCCTGTAATAGTGGTACAATAGGAATATAAGAGGACCCCACTATAATCCTTATTATCCTTATAGTCACTATTACAGGGTGGGGGGTCCTCCTAAATTATTTCTATCAGGGAGGTTGTAGGAACATGGTGGTTCAGTGTGAAGTGGCTTCAGAAGTTCACAAAATCGAGCTGGGGCGCGTCTAAAAAGGTTGTGATGGAAGTTTCCAGCTAAGGGTTGTCTGAGTCAGTGGAGTGTGGGGTTTAGGGTTTAGGGTTTATGTGGATTTACTTGAAAGAACAAGCCTCGGCTTAAAGCAAGTCGATTTCCCACCTGCCTTTTCGGCCCCCTAGATGGGGTGTAGGGTTCAGGGTTTCGGGTTTCGGGTCTAGGTTTTAGGGTTTAGGGTAGCCTGCTTGAACCCAAGCCCTACCCCGTGAACCTGAAAATTCTTACCCAGTGAAATCCCTTCAAGGGTGCTCGTGACGGCTTTAGGAAATCTCCATGCAACAAGCCCCGGTAGCTGCATATTCCCTACCTACTGATAAGTTGTTCAAGCAATTGCCCAAAAGCCACCAAGCAACGTCATAAAGAGGACCATTCTACACATTCTTGAGGTCCCGTAAACCTCAAGCCAATAAATCCGTTTTCGCGCCAAAAGCATGGCGCCACCAACTTCGCGACGGCAGCCGCTCAGAGGCCAGTGCTGTGGTCACCTACTACGCTCCCCAAATTATCAGGAGTAGGCCCCTGTGATACTGTTGAGACTAAAAATCCTGCATGACCTATATATACTATAGTACTATAATTCCCAAGGTATAAGGTACTTAGGGTCATGCAGGATTTTTAGTATCCACCGTATGTAACATTATCCTTAGTGGCTTCAATAGGGGGCCCTATGTACGACACATGTTTGAATGGTTTCAGGGACCACCCCAGTATCATGGAACTCAATGTTTTTTTAAGACTGCTGTCCCGCAAGCTGGATGCTGCATGCAGTTCCGTGTTAGTTTGAGGGATAAACACCCTGAAGCCCTTGACCCGAAACCATAAACCCTAAGCCCTCGACCCTAAACCCCCTAAAGGTAGGCTTCTCTAAGTGATCCGTACATCGGTTGAGGACCCGTGGAGTCCCAACACTATGCCTGGGGTCGCAGTATGTAAGCCAGGATTTAGGGTTGAAAGTTTAGGATTTAGGGCTTAGGAGTGGGGATTTGGAGTTTAGTATGTAGGGTTTAGGGTCAGGATTTTGGGGTTTTATGGGGCATGAAGGTTGATCTAGAAGTGCTTCGGGAAAGCCTTGAGGGACCTTTGTGGCTCTAAAAGGAAATGGATAGGGAACATCCTTTTTCGTCATGGCCACTTTGGGAACAGGAATTTTGATCAACTACCATATACTTTGTCCCCCAAACACCCACATAAGACCGCATTTGGGCCCAAACTGCATCTTATGTAGCCCCTAAACCCTAAACCTTAAGCCCTAAGCCTTAAACCCTAAACCCTAAGTCCTAAACCCTAAGCCCCAGGCCCGAAACCCTAAACCCTAAGCCCTCAGGGAAGTTTGGAAGTCACTTGCGCAATGCAGCTTGCGGAGCAAAACCCTACCTTCAAAAAGGGGCTTAGGGTTTAGTGTTTAGGGTTTGGGGAATGGGCTTCTTGACTGAGAAGCTCGGGAACCACAATTCAAAGTTTAGGGTTTAGGGTGTAGGATTTTTTTAGGGTTTACGGTTCAGGGTTTATAGTCCCCTTAAGTAGATAGAATCTGGTTTGGGGTTCCAAGGTGGTTCAACCAACCCCTCGCTTGGAGTTTACCTGGAAATCTTCTGGGCAAACTGCAGCGACCTCACCCGACCTCACCCCAAATGGTCCAGTATAGGGAAGAGTTCCCAAATGGCCTCACTTCAGGATTTTGAAGCCCAGTGTCATGATTTGGCAGCTTAAGCAGCTGAATCCCGAGCCACACCGGCATATAGCTCGGGTCATTCCCCCCTACAGCAGCTGTTCTTTTCGGGTCTTGTTAACGGGGGTATGTGTTATTAGTCCTATTTGTTGAGGTACTTGCCCCTACACCCTAAACCCTAAGCCCTACTGCTACTGTGGGGGGGCATAACCTGGAGCCTAGATTTCCAAGCCTTCGGGGGCCGCACGCCCTGAATTCTGAATGCATGACCTGCAAGGTAGGTAAATACTCAAGTTAGAGTTTAGCCTTTATCTTCCCATAGTTATAGTTACTTGGAGAACTAAGCTTTCAGTCCCTATACAAAGCCAGCTTCCATGTAATTGTCCATTACCCTTTCCATATGATCTCCATTCTCATTGGGGCAATATCCCTATGCCCCACACCCTACATATGAGCTATAATCTAAAATCCTACTATGCCCCTTAATAACCCCTATCAGACTCCCTTTTCTAATCCCCTATAAAAATCCTTTGAGGAGTTTAGACCCTAAACCCATCTAAACCCTAAACCCTAAACGCTATATAATCCCCTAAATACTACCCGTTTTAGGAGTTTAGGCTATAGCTCACATTAAGCCCTAATCCCAATAAACTACCTTATAACCTCTTTCCATTTCATGTTCCAATTTCCTTTCCATTTGATTCTCCATTATGGGGGTATATATACTATACGTCAACTACCTATAACAGTTCACTAAACCCTAAAACCCAAAAACCCTAAAACTTTAAAACCCTAAACCTTAAACCCTAAACCCTGAACCCTAAACCCTATACCCTAAACCTTAAACCACATACCCTAAACCCAATATAACCCCCCCCCTAGGCGACCTGAAGCCGCTAAGAGGCCAAAGTGTCTTTAGAGCCCTGGTCGCTGTGGCGATTGCCATCAGTGCGCCGTGCTTTCTGGCGCCCGAGACACCCAGGCTGCAGGAGTGGTCCAGGGACCCTAAACCCTAAACCCCAAAACCCCTAAACCCTAAAACCCTAAACCCTAAACCCCTAGACCCTAAACCAGTGGTTCAGGGTCTTGGGGTGTAGGGTTCAAGGTTTATGCAAGATGTCTGCGGACCAGATTCGGAGTCTGCAGGCGATTAGGTTTAGGGTTTAGGGTGTAGGGCTTATTGGGGTTTAGGGTTTATGGCTTAGGGTTTAGGGTTTAGGTTGTGTCAGATATTAGCTCATGGATTCAGGGTTCAGGCTTTTTAGGGTTCCGAGCTTCTTTTTCAAAATGTAGATTTGGTAGTTTCCCGAAATAATGGGACCCCAATATAGACTCCAAATACTATAATCCTTATTATGGGGACGGCCAAAAAGGTACCCCTAATTTTAGGAAACCCCCCATTTCAAGGTGCCAGGTTTAGGACTACGTGTTGCGGCTCAGCGTGTCATTCCAGTTGTCATAGTCCTCGTCAGCGGCCAACAGTAACCGCAAGACCAACTGGCAAACTTTTGGTAGGGCGGGTTTTTCCGCAAAGGATTTCCATCAAATGCAGGTGGAACCTTGCTGAGGAATGGTTGGAAAAGACCCTGCCGCAGTTGTGGTGGGACTCTGCAGTCCCTGGAACCTGTACTCTTGACATTTCGCTCAAAAGGCTTATGTCCTATGAGGCCAGCAAGCTGAATGGCAGTCACAGAGTGACGGTCTTCATAGACCTCACGACTTTCTATGAGTCGGTCTGCATTGAGGAGCTCCGAGAGTCGGTCAGGGCCCTTGGCTTTCCGCCACTTTTGCTCCTGAACGCCCTGCGTTCCTATCATGGAGCACGTGTCATCCTGAGCGAGCAAACCATCTCGCCGCCGCTTTTTGCGCGGCGAGGACTCCTGGCAGGATGCCCGTTGGCACCGATGCTCAGCAAATTGGCACTATTTGGACCGTGCTCCGCAACGCTGAGTGGAAATCCGGCTGTGGACAATGCCGACATTTGGATTGATGATATATCCATAGACACCAAATCGGGAATCCATCCTAAATGTCCGTCATTCAGGGCTGTGACTCACTAACTTTACAGCAGCCTTGTTAACCATCATTATTATGATTATTGTTATCATTTATCATTCTTCATTTCCCAGCATCGTAGGGTTTGGAGAAGGAGAACAAACTTGTTTTGCAAAGGCTTGCCCCTGGTAAATAGGGAATGGAGGAATGGAAAAGAGACGGGAAACTTCTAAAGTGGCGAGTCGAATGCATAATAAAATGGAACATGGAATGGAAACTAGGGTTATCTAGGGATACATAGGGGAACCGAGAAGCAAGTGGAAACTGCTATGCTGTTGGGAGTTTGATCGGGACTACTATAAGGAACCATTCCTGCATTGCTGCTTACCACAGGAAATCTTTGCAAGGGGCATTGCTTCATTTGATTGCAAGCGCATTTAGCCCGGACACCTCCTCTCCCGCGACTTCTCCTCCTTCACCATCATAAAGCACCATGAAGTACAAGACGATGGCGCGAAAGCAACAGGGCAAAAACATCCACACATTAGTGTCGAGGTTCATGCGGGCACATGCCAAGTACCAACGCCGACGAACTGGAGCATCTCGATGACCACTAGTCGGGTAAGCTCCTAAACCTGGAGCTTGAGACCCTGAAGTATATACCACCAAACGTAAAACTTCAAACTCTAGATCCTTAACCCTCACAATGCTTTAGGCTTTGGGGGCGAGCCTAAAGCCCTAAGCCCTGAAAATTCAATCCCAGACCCTAAACCCTAAATCCTTGAACTCATGGCCAGCCCTGCAAGAGGTGCCTGGTGTTGGATGATTTTAAGTAGGTTGGACACTGCGCCCATCCACCAAGAGTTGGATAATATTCATGATATGATTTTCTAGAACCCTTTTTTTGGACCCCTATCACAAACTGTTAATGGGTGGGGGCAGAACCCAATAAGTCGGTAGATAACACCAAAAGCCATGTAATAACCCCCCCCCAGCCCCCCCAATTATCCCTCTCCTTACTGTACTCACTAAGTTTCCCTGACCCTCCAAAATAGTTTGGGCTCTGGAGCCTGTAGGGTTCCTTTTGCTTACTTATACTTCCTATAAGAGAGTCCACAAGCCCGCTTAAGTTAGGTCCCAGGAAACAAGTACATGGCAAAGACTTTGGATCCTAAACCCTAAACCCCTAAACCCTAAACCCCTAAACCCTAAACCCCTAAACCCTAAACCCTAATCCCTAATCCCTAAACCTCGCACCCTAGCCAATTCCTAAAGCTCGAACCCTACCTTGACCCTAAAAGGTAGGTAGAAGAATGGCCTTTTATGGCTATTATTATGGGTTTAGGGCTATGATTTTCCATACTTTTGGGGTTTAGGTAAACCCTAACCCCCTAAATCCCTAAACCCTAAACCCTAAATCCCCCTAACCCCTAAATCCTAAGACCAGGCGCCTGGTGCTGGGCGCCTTAGCCTTGCTTTCGCAGCCGCAGCCCGCGGCCGCAGAGTTGCGACCCGCGCCGAAGGCCTGACGTGACCTGTTCCCATGGAGCCCTGTTTAAAGGTTTAGGGCTTGGGGTTTGGGCTCTAGGGGTTTAGGATTTAGTGCTGGGGTTTTGGATTCAGGGCTTGCGGCTTTTTTTTGGGGGGTGGGGTTAGTGAAATACCCATAATAATGTCCTTTGTACGTGGGGTCGAAGGCTGCCATTTCTGGAGGTCGGGGTATATGGCAGGTTTAGGGTTTAGGGTTTTCAGGTGTCATAGTCATGGGCCCTTTTTGGGCGATCTGGATACTAGGGACTCCATTATAATAGGGACCCCGAAGAGGCCCGACCTGCATACGTATGTTTTTCTTTGTGGATGCGGAGGTGATAATAGAATAAGGTGCAATTTGAAAAAATGACTAGTGGAGAATCAGTCCGACAATCAAAGCAACATAAAAGATGAGACTGGTTTTTGCAGCCGTTTGGAATTGCCTCAAGAGGGTCTCGGTGCGTCGGGCAGCTTAATTCCCAGGTTTGCTACGCAATGCTGAGGATACTTGATCACTCAGGCTTCTACGTACCTTACATCAAACCAACAACGTAACAGGAAATCAGCTCTTAAAGGGGCATATAGTATGCACTCATAGACAAAAGCCTGGAGAAAAGCCCACCATCCTGAAACCCTAAACCCTAAATCCTGAACCCTAAACACCAAACCCTAAATCCTAACCCCTAAACTCTAAACCCTAAGCCCTAAATCCTAAACCCTAAACCCTAGATACTAAACCCTAAACCCTTTGGAATGGGGGTTTGGGTGCAGGCAGCTTATTGCGGGTTTAGGTCCTTCAACCTTGATATACACAGGCGGTGTAGGGTTTAGGGTCGATAAAGGGTGCTTAGGGTTTAGGATGTTTAGGATGTTTTAGGGTGTGTAGGGTTTAGGGTGTAGGGTTGATATAGGGTGTTTAGGATTCAGGGTTTAGGGTCTATCGGGTGGTGAAGCTTTAGCATAACATCCCCCAGCCGTCGTCGGTATGATTCTTTAGATTTCCCACATCGATTTGCTCAAGGATCCTCTGCGGGGCTTTCAAAAGAACCCCTTAATGCCATGTCTATACACATACCTCATAGGGCCCCCAGCATCCAGCCCCCAAAAGCCTTTGTATATATATATATATATTTATAAGGTTTAGGGTTTAGGGTATAGAAATGCAGACGTACTTAGTTCAGCGTTGAAATCCGCACATCCCGAACATGTACATGTACTAAAGCCGCATGTACAGAAATCTCTTCTCCCACAACAACCTCCCCCCGGGCCAATATAGCACCCGTCCCTACTAGTTGTTTTGAATTAGTTGGAATTTCTATTCATGGGATGGGGCCATGGGGTTAATCCTCTCAAAACCACGCATATAAGTCTCGTTGCCATTTCATTCGGCATGCTCTTTTCCTTTTGCATCTCCATTCTTGGTCACTGAAACCGTAAACCCTATACAATCCTGTACATCCCTACAGTACCCAGACTCTCCCTCTGAAGGGGCCCTACATATCCCCATGGCCCCTTTTAGAGGAAGGAGTATTCATATGCGTATATGGTAGTTTCCCTGAATAGGGGAACCCTAATATAGACCCCCAAATACTATAGTCCTTAATATAGGGACCCCCAAAAGGGTATCCCTAATTGTGGGAAACCCCCATATCCCTTTACCCTAAATCGCCTCAGGAGGGAAGCTGCATAGGCTGCGTTGGCGTTGTTGATGGTCCGGGGCTCGGACATCTTCAGGGCCATACTGAACTCCCAGGGGTTTAGGGTTCAGGGTTTAGGAACGGATACGTTGGTTCCTTTAGTGGGTATATTAGGCGGTATGAAGGGATGTAGGGTTAAGGGTTTAGGGTCGGGTTCGGGCCAACTGTTGATACTCGAAATCCTGCCTGATATTGCTATACTGCTTTCCGTAATTCCCAAGGTTTGTATACGGGATGTTTAGCGTCAACCAAAGCACGCGCATCGCAGAAACTTCGCCCATATGGGGGTGCTCTCGGGCACCTTTGTACCTCCTACATAAATACTTGCATCCTTTTGGACATGATGGTGCAAATCTTGCACCGCTTGCAAGTGCACTAGAACATGGAAATTTCAGTACTTTACACTGGGGCTTACGGTGGTTTGGGCATGTCACTATTGGCCTTGTTATGTGAGGTTAGGAGTTGGGATTGCAAGGATTTCCTACCCAATTCCAAGTGAGAAGGAGGGATTTTTTGGGTCCTGACTGCTGCAAGATTTTTTTGCCATGAAAGCCCAAAGATCCCTGAACCCTAAACCAAAAGGACCTGGAAGCCTGAAGTATGACATGGCATGTAGATGCGGGTCTCTGATATTCCATGTTGAGGGTTTAGGGTTTAGGTTGTAGAATGAAGGGCCAATCCTAAACCCTAAATCCTCAACCCTAAATCCTAAATCCTAAATCCTAAAACCTTAGTCCTAAACCTTAAAACTGGGGAGTCATCCTGTAGCTTAGGGTTTAAGGTTTAGGGTTTAGGGTTTAGGCTTTAGGGTTCAGGGTTTAGGGTTTAGTGTTTAAGGACTCGGGTTTAGGGTTTAGGGTACCGGAACCCTAAAAGTATGTGGAATAACAGCTTTTTGGGCTGTTTTTAGTGGTTCTGGGCAATTCGTTTAATTAGTTTTGGGGTCCAGGTAGTCCTAAGGCATCATTCTCGCTCGTCGGAGCCCTGTATAAAAGAGGCTGGCAGTAAGGTTGTCTTTGCATGGTTGGAGCCTTGTAATTCTGCAGCTGACTCTTCTACAACCTCTAAAAACCCCCTGTTTCGAGGAGAGTACCTGGGTTGCACCCTCAAGGTCGCACCCCTATAAGGTTTCCCCAATGTAGCCCTAATAAAGCCCTTATATAAGCCAATGTAATCCCCTAGGGTCCCTTAAAGGATCCCCAAACCAAGGGGTACAATTCTAGGGCTACAAGCCTGAAACCCATGACTGTTCTGCATAAAGCCCCTACATTGCCCCTTACCCTGCTTTTGCTTAAAGCAAGTTGCGGATTGCAGAAAGGCATAAGATGTAGCGATTGCTATGGGGATCCAGTCCCCCAGAACTTGATAAGCACCCTAAGCCCTAAACGCCATGGTAGTTTCCAGTTAATTTCCAAACCACCTTAAACCCTAAGCTTTAAGCCCTAAACCCTAAACTTTAAACCTTAAACCCTTCGGCTGTTTGTGCTGAGATCTCCTGGCTCGCTGCACTGGAGATTTGAAGGGCTGCGTGTCCTCTCAGGACGACCGGCCGGAGGACGGGGAAGCAACCGTTTTCTTGGGGTATAAGGATGTGTGTGCATATACATATACATATACGTATATGCATATACATATATATATATTCTGCAGGGTTTAGGGTTTACGGAATGGAAAAGGAAACGGAAACAACGATAATGTAGATGACAAAGGAAAGGAAGAAAGTGGAACATGAAAGGGAGACTATCTTTTTACGGAGATATATAGGGCAATGGAAGAGAAAATCAAAAATACGATTTTTAGTTCAGGGTTTGGGGTCAGGGGGGTTCCATGGTTTCAGGGTTTCGGGTTTAGGGATCTGGGAGTAGAGTTCAGGTCTTAGATTCTTAGATAGGTGGTTCACGGAGCTCTGAAGGGCTTGAAAGGGTGAAGAGGGTTTAGGGTTTAGGGGAAGTGTCTGGTGAGCGTCATAAGGGTTCGTTGTTTGAGATTAGGTTGTGTCTACTTCACAGGTACCCAAATTTCGAACCAATGTAGAAGCCTAAGAAATTTGGCCCTGACACCACAGGACTTGTATTCATGCCCTGGCCCTCGACGCTAGACTGCGTGCCTCTCAGAAACCCACTCAAAGAGGCTCACTCTTCAGACCCCAAACTTGTTCCCTAGAAGCTTACCATGCCTATCTTCTAAGAGAAAGCCTTTAGAATCCAACTCTGGGGCTCCAAGCCTATAAATGAAACTTACTTTGGGTCCTAAAGTCCGTGGATCGTACATACTTTGGGCTGTGGAGAGCCTCAGGGCAGGTCTTCAGGCCCCAAGCCCTGAACCCTAGATCTTCAACCCTAAACCCTAAAGCCTGTCAACCCTAAAACCCTTAACCTTAAGTCCTAAACCCTAAACCCTAAATCCTAAATCCTAATTCGTAAGCCCTGAACCCTAGATCCTACACCCTAAACCCTAAATCCTAAACCCTAAACCCCCCTTGCCCCTAAACCCTTAACCCTTGCCCTTAAATCCTAAACCCTAATCCCTAAACCTTAAACCCCAACCCTAAATCCTTAACCCAATAAATCCTAAACCCTCAACCCAACCTTGTAGGTTTTTGAGCCTCCCTGGCAGCTACCGGAACCGCGTCCCGGGGCAAAGGCCACTCACTCTAGGGTGGATACAGGTGTGGACTGAGGAAATGGGGATATCCTCCCCAAAAAGGTAGGTTTTAGGGTTTAAGGTTTGCGGTTTGGGGAATTGGGGGGTGTACCTATCAAAAATGTGATTCTAGCTTGTTGGGGTCCCTCCAATGTACGGAAAATACGGAATGTTGTATTAAGATTGCCAATATGCTGTACTTCCCAGGGTGGTGCAAGATCTGTTCTATCCACAACCCTAAACCCTAAGCCCTAAACCCTAAACCCTAAACCCCTAAACCCTGACTGCGGCTGGAACGCTGAGATCTAGGCCTTAGAGCCTTCCTAAACCCCAAAAGTATGTAAAACAATAGCCCTAAACCCATCATAATAGCCATAAAGGCCATTATTCTACCTACTTTTAGGGTCCAGGTTGGGATTCTATCAAGCTATTTAGGAATTTTGCAGGGATTATACAGGGTTTTAGGGTTTAGGGCTACAACTTGGGCGCCGTGGAAGCAGGAACAGTTATGCTACTTTTCCCATTCCTTCGTTTGAATGGGGGGGAGTGCCATACCGATGTTGAAGCTTTCTGCTTTCTAAGGCAGCTCAAGGTAAGCAGGGAACTTAATGCTAAGTTGCCATATGGATACGTTGTAAATATTGGGGCCCCGTGAAAGCAGTAGGTTGATGTAACTTCCTTAACAGCAGCTCAATAAAGGTCTCAAGTCTCAAACAACACCGCAACAAGGTCACGCTCAAACCAGCACGTATCGTGGGGGCCTAAACAACTAGAACATGGATTAGAAGTGTATTGTATTGTGGGCTCCATAAATAGGGGTCCCCCCAATACGACTTGACTGTCATGTTTTCAGTTCTCCATGGATTCCTTAACCCCCCCCCCCTCTAAGGACACAACATGATTAGCAAGAAATTATGGTAGCCCTCTAAAGGATATTAAGCCCAAGAACAGGATCTGGGGAACCCTGACCCCCGCAAACTGGGACCCTACCATTGTCATGTGATGGCTGCAGGCTTTTCATGCTGCGGTTGGAGTTACTCTAAATCCTAAACCGCGTATGCCGAGTTCTTGAAACTCCAGCATTTACTACTTACATAATATCTAGATTCCTAAATAATTCCTAAATAATTCCTAAATAGTTTCGCAATAGCCTGAAGGATCCGACGCCCCGGCTTGCTGCTGACCTGCGCGCTGCGGTGGTCCAGGCCCCCTGGCTGCTTTGCTTGAGGATGTAGAGTTGAGGGTTTCCCCAAATTGCCTTCTGAAGGGCTCCTATGGCGAGTATCATAGTATTTTAGAGTCTATATTGGGGTCCCACTATTTTCGGAAACTACCATATAGGGTTCAGGATTCCTTAAGGTTAGTAGGCAATAAGGAAACATAGAGACACGCGGTTTAGGGTTTAGGGTTTTACATAGGGGCTATGTTCCCTTATTGCCTACTAGCCACCAGTAAGTCTGACTCTAAGCAGGTGGCGAGTAATTAGGTACTTCAAGCCATAAAATGAGATCAAGGCCCCCCCGTTGCCATCTACTCTACTCGTGTTTGGAAACATTGCAGCCAAAAGCTGCGCTACAGGTGCAATCTTTCATGGCCGCACAGAATTCGAACCCCGCGGAATCGGAAACAACAATCCCCCAACCCCTAAGCCCTATACACAACCTCAAGAACTCTGGACTTCCTGCTTTTAGGCCTACAACATGGCAACCCCTTGGGCTTAGCTCCCACCTTCTTGGAGGGTCAGGGGGGCTCAGTAAGTAGGTTGATAATCCCTCTAACCCATATATACCCATATAGTAACCCTAATTCTGCCCAGTATTCACCTACTTACTAAGTCCCCTTGACCCTCCAAGTAGTGGTGGTACGTAGACAAGGAACATCTAGGCACCGTAGACAATGGACAGAATCTCGTGTGGTCACTATTCGTGGATGGGGTTAATACGGTTTAGGGGTTAAGGGTTTAATGTAACCTGTAGTCATGAATAAGAGGATGTTGGAGGTTTCCACAAATAGGGGGGCCGCGAGATAGACTAATTGTCGGAAACACAAAGTCCTACAAATCCCTATATCCGCGGATGGGGGGGTTTCCTGAAGTTCGGGGTACCATTTTGGGGGTCCCCACAATGAGGAGTATAGTATTTTGGGGTCTTTATTGGGATCCCCCTTTTTTGGGAAACTGCCAAATCTCCACATGTAGCCCCTAGATAACCCCCTGTACTCCCTTTTGGAGAGGTTTACCCTAAACCAGAAAACCCTAAAGCCTAAACCCTAAACCCTAAACCAGAAAACCCTAAAGCCTAAAGCTTCCTGACCGTTGGCGATCACACCTCCCTCGCCAACGCCATCCTGCGGGTTCAGGGTAGCGTTTAGGGTTTAGGGTTTTAGGATTTGGGATTGAGGGGCTATAGGGTTTACTTAGGGTTTAGGGTTCAGCATGTCACGAGGATCTACCCAAAGGGCGTAGAGACGGTTTAGGGCATAGGGCTTATAGGGCTTAGGATTTGAGATTCAGGGTAAAGGGCTTCGGGTCTACCCTAAGGGAGTAGAAAGGGCTTCGCGTCTAGCCTCTAGGGCTTAGGATTTGGGATTTGGGGCTTAGGATTAAGAGTCAGGGTATTTGGGTTTAAGGTCTATGATTCAGGGTTTAAGGATTATTTCTTGGGGACTGTGACAAGACGGTTTGAGAACCCCAAGCCCTAAAATTTGGCACCCTATCGCGTGGGCCGTGTGGGGTCATATGAGAACTGACAACTATGAGGTTGGAATTATGGCCGTTGGCGTTGGGGTTGCCGAAATCCCCGCTACACAGGTAGGAAGCCATAGATACCTGAAACTCGGCCTTTTCAGCCCAGGATGCTTGAGCTCCATTGACCCAAGCCCGAAAAGCTAAAATCTAAACCTGTATAAAACCTATCACAATATCATTAAGACACCCCTCGACTTCCCTTCAATATGAAATCTAGGGTTTACTCGGAGGGTCAAGGGGACTTAGTAAGGAGGTTAATACCCCCTATAACCCATATAGTATCCCTATGTATTCCCATTATTAAACTACCCACCAAGTCCCCATGACCCTCCAAGTAGGGTTTAGGGATTCTAGCAGCCTTATAACTCTCAAACCCTATCACTTGACTGGGTTGGGTTAAGGAACTCAATCTAAGTTCCTACATTGGGAAATCCTATTATTTCAGATATTTACTATATATACCCATTCTGGCAACTTAGCAGCAACCCAGTTGAACCCCAAAGCACTCCCAAATCCTGGTTTCGCTACCTTCAGATCCTCTTTTACAGCTAATGTAACATGTAACGATGAAATGATAAATATGGAAAATGCTGAACAGCTTCGTAATTCCACTTAATGCCCGAACTCTACATCCATGACGAAAGTATAGACGCCAAACTCACAATTCCATCATCAAATCCAAGCCCTGTGCCGTAGTCATATACTGCCACATACCTAGGTTGGCCCCTAAAACCCATTGAAAAATGTTAGTATACAGGGTCCCCTATTAAAGCCATTAGGGAAAATATTAAATATTCCAGGGGCCTACCCAGATACCCAGGACGCCTTGATTTGGAGGCGCAGATGCTTAGGGCTGCCAGTGGTCTCGACAATCGCGGCCTTTACCACCTTTCGGCCAGGTTCAGCACGCATGGCTTGCTCAAACATGGAAGTTTCCATGAGTAAGGGACACCCTAATATACACCGAAAAACTATCATCCTTGCTATGGCCAAAGTGACTCCTAATTTTGGGGAACCCGCATAATCCGGATTTGAAGGTTACATGACACTCAAGACAATTCAGCGATCAATGCGGAACAACACAAGAAAACAAATCACACCAGTTTAGGGCTTTGGGTTAGTGTCACCTTTGCTGGAAGGTTGCAGCTTTTCTCCCTTTTGGGTGTCCTTGACGGTAAACATACTTGGAGACCGTATAACCAGGGCAAAATAGCTAAGCACGCGAAGAGACAAGGGAATTCTGTAAGTGATAAGTGGGTTAATCATGCGGATATCTGGGGCTAGCACGCAGCTTGTAAGGGTCATAAGTATACTTACTCAGCCCCCTTGACCCGGCCAGAACTACCCATGGAATCCCGAAACACAGCTGCCTTGCCGCCGACATAGCCTTTGGCAGTCAGGCTTCCTGCAAGGAAAGGGACCTGCCGGCCGGAATGCCAAATCTACTTTTAGATCCCCGTAGTCGTCTCAAAAAGAACCGTCCTTTAATGATCTATACGTTGTGCTGCAACCTATTCCCCAGCCCATGCTAAGCACCAGGGAATCTTGCTTAGAGCTTTTGGGGGAGTAAGTTCATGTAGATCCCCAAGGGCTCACACAAATATCCGCAAATTAGACACACCCTCTGAGAAACCTGGTGACGTCATGACGGCCGCCCCCAAGACTTGCTGGAGCTGGGTTTAGGGTTTAGGGTTTAGGGTCCATTCTTATATGGCGCTCAATAAACCACGTAGACGCATGAGTCTAAGGAATGGGAACTCTTCTGTCAGTACGCGTGCAGGGTAGAGTCTAGAGTGTGTTACGGCTCAGATCGGACAGCAACGAAATCCTAAACCCTAAACCCTAACCCCCAAATAGTAGTTTCCATTTTCTTTTCCATTACCCCTATATAACCCCTATGTAACCCTACTAATATTTTTGAACTGGTCCAAAGAGGATGGAAGGGAGGTATGGAGCAAACAACACGTCACACGGCCAAAGGTTCTTGAGCGGTTTAGGGTTTAGGGGCAGACAGCAAGAAGACACTCAGGTCAGTACATGCGCATCCCATTACCTTATCCATTCAGGCCCCAGGAATTCATTAGCATCAATGTCTAGAGCTCCAGTTCTTTAGACATACCTGAAATTCGTGCAGCCACACAACGTTCCAAGCCTTTACCTGAACGATTCGGGCCAAAACTCCCTGGCTCATGGCAGGGAATAGGGGAAGGGGCTATAACTCATCAGGCCTATTCGGGGTTATGTAGGAACGACTATGGGGATGCATCCCCTACTAAGCACCGAGACAACCAGCCTCCCAGGCCACATGCGAGCAGGGCCTGCTTGGCAGTCTCCCCATGGACGTCCCATTGGGGTGAATGAGCTCAACCTGACAAACTAGGTCGGCCCCTAAAACCCAGAGTTTAGGGTTTAGGGTTTAGGGGGTTATATAGGGGTAATGGAAAAAGAAAATGAAAACTACTATGTAGGGGTTAGGGTTTAGGGTTATTTGAAAAATATTGGTATATAGGGTCCACCATGAAAGCCATTAGGGAAGATATTAACTATCTCAGGGGCCTACCTATGGCATGTGGGACATAAATCGAATTCACCATGATTCGCCTATTTCCGGAAACCGCCATGTCGCCCGTTCAAAGAAGGCACATGAAGGCACCTTCTTACACCGACTTGAAATCATCGTGCCCACTTTGGTTTGGCTTTGAGCAATTGTTGAGGTCAATCCAACCTATAGCAATAGCTCCTTAACAATATGCGGTCCACAAGGCTTTAATATACCTACAGTTATCCCTTGTGGTAACCATTACTGCGTGGGGGATTGACCCAAGCTATTATAAGTACCCAGGACTCAGTTTAGCGGCTCTCTGTCCTCTGAAGAGTGCCCCCTTAATCAATTTGTGGCATGGATAAACCTCAACGAAGCGAGGGCCTGTAAAGCTTCTGCTTGAGAACTAACATCGGAGCACATAGAGATGTGGGCAAATATGGGAAGGCTATTGCAAAATCTGGCACAGGCCCAGGTATAGAAGGTACTTATGGTCCTTCAACCACCTCTCCCCGCAGGCCCCAAGGTGAACATGAACTCGTGAAACGTCCAAACGAACAAGCGGCAGCTCTTGACAAAGGAGGCAACATGATAAATCAAGATGCCTTTGGAACCATCACCCTATGCAACCCTAGATAAAGATATATTCCCTATAATCCCTGTAGTTTCCATTCCCAAAGGGTCCATGTAG
>CAJNIZ010043436.1:37447-56420 GCA_905231905.1 Symbiodinium pilosum
CTGCAAGGATACTTACTGGTTGAGCACTGCAGGGATACTTTGCGGTTGGGCAGTGTAAGGATACTCTGCGGTTGGGCACTGCAGGGATACTCTGCGGTTGGGCACTGCAGGGATACGTGGTGGTTGGGCACTGCAGGGATATTTGGTGGTTGGGCACCGCAGGGATACGCTGCGGTTCGGCACTGCAGGGATACCCTGCGGTTCGGCACTGCAGGGATACGTGGTGGTTGGGCCCTGCAGGGATATTCTTGGTGGTTGGGCACTGCAGGGATACTTGGTGGTTGGTCCCTAAAGTCAGCTTCCAGTCGGGCGAGGACAACATCTACTTTGAAATCTAACAACCCCACTGCGAGGGCGGGGAAAACACACAAAGCAAAGCAACCCTGCTTTTCTTAATCTCCTTATCGAAAATGACTCCATGTAAAATTCTGCCTTGCGGAGACAAAAAGACACCTAAACACGCCTGTGTACACTTGCAAGATGTCTCCTGCTCAAGCCCAACTAGTTACCTGACCCCGTGGCTGTGGCACATGACCATTCGCTTGCAAGGCGTTGATTTGTTTTCTTCCAACTCTTCGGTGGACTGACACATCCGCAGAAATCTTCCCGCGCTAATCCCACGAGCCGAGACAAGCAACACGTCCATCGGAGTCTGGTTGCCATTGAAGTCGTTGTAGTTAGCCTGGATAGAAGAGACGATGCAGGAGACACAGGGGGTCAAGACCGTATGAAGCCTGAAGCACGCTCTAAGAACAGCAACTGTAGGCTTGAACACTGCTCCCAAGATGATATCTCCTGAGCAAGAGCTGTAGCCCTATCAGCCGCCGCCCTTTTCTGCCGAAACCCTGGACCCTCAAACCAATGTGATCCTTTACGTTCCCGAAATCGCTCCTTATACAGCACCACATTCATAATTTACTCGGGAAAGCGTTGTTGTCCAATGAACCAAACTTTGTACCCATAGCCGCGGGGCCGACACAGGACGGCCCATGGCAGGATCCAGTCTGTGGGCCAACGCCTGATCTTGGGCTTCGGGGGCTGTTAGGAGCCCTAAAAATATATGTGCTTGTGGCTGCGGGACTTACTGCATACCCACACCCTGGGATGCATGTCAGTGTAATATATAAAGGGTCATGCAAGATTTTTTCCACCATTCGTAGAACTCCTTCAATTCAGGCCGGTGGAGGTGCTAGCGAGTTTAAAGCACCATTGGAGAATCTAGGGTGAGACATGAAACGACCTGAATAGGGGGCCCTAATATAACCCTTCTCCACTCATGTAGGGACCCCAGATTGAATGACACCCCCCAATTGCAGCGCAAGGTGTTGATCCAGCGTCTCATGCAACCTTTACACTACAGGCACTCCTGCAGCTCCTGCAGCATCCACTACTGCCCGTCATGACCCTAAACCCTCAAACCAAACTTTCCCTACCTCCTAAACCCTCAACAGCTCAGGGTATCTAGGGAAATTGTAAGGTTCTGGTTGCAGGGTGGTCCCTGACCCTTGACGATCCCGAAGCAGCACACACCAATGCTGAAACCTTCAAGGCCTATTTTGTGGGAGTCTTACAGTCTTAGAATGAGAATTACAATTACAACGCGTTGGCGTCTCTGCGTGGCCTGTCTTTTTTCAAACTCCTACCAGTCCTGATGGACACCAGCACTTTTCCCGCCTTCAACCGCTTGGCGTCCTCGACAATGTTGTCAGAGTGGCACAGGTTCCTTTCTTGGCGAAGAGCTTAGCTTTCGTGATTTCGAGCCCTAAACCCTAAACCCTAAACCCTGTGTAATTCACCTGACTTCGGACTGCGCAGGCCAGAAAATTGAAACTACTAACTACTCTAATAGGGTATAACATAGAGATTACATAGGGATAATGGAAAAGAACATGGGAATTACTACTATCATAAGACCTGTGCAAGGATTTCTGTAGCTTGCCAGGTTGGTTGATTGCGTTGAAAGCTGATGAGACTTTAGGAGGACCCCCCACCCTGTAATAGTGGTATATTAAGAATATAAGAGGACCCTAATATAGTCCCTATTATCCCTTACAGTCACTATTACTGGGTGGGGGGTCCACCTAAATGAGACTACACAAGTCTTATACTGATAATAAGACTAACAAGTGTAACGGCAATAATAATAATAATAGTTGTTTCAATTTTCTTTTCTATTGGCCCCATATAATCCGTATACAGTACCCTTTTATAGTAGTGTCCTTGTTCTTTTCCATTATCCTATATATCCCCTATGTTAACCCTGCATTATTTGAATGCTGGATGCATCTTTACTTGGTGGATCAATCCTCGGGCGCGGCTACAAAGTCTTCAAGCCATGGCTCTCGTTGCAAATCGACCAGATCACAATGCTGGGATGGTTGCGATCTCGCTTGATCATGACCTGCACCACTAAATTGGCTTGACTGCAAGGCTTGAATCCCAAACTTGTCTGAACACATGGGTCGAAAGGCCTAGATAAGGCTGAGCAATCAAGGGGAGTGTTGAAGCCGTGCCACCATCGCATGCATACAACCCGATGAAACCCCAAATCAATCCTGCGAGCCTAACAACAGTCCAACCAATGGCCTTTCTGGACATGAGGCGGCTCTTTTTGAGGGGACTGCACTTGAGGAAATCTTTAGGCGGGGAGGTACCAAGCGTGTCCGCTTGCATAAGGCTTATGTACGGACCATAATTTAAGTGTGCAGGTAAATGAAGGATGGCTTTTGGTACCTGAAGCCTGGATACCTGGTAAAACGGACCCTTAGGGACATAGTTCCCCTTAAATAAATAGAATTTGGCTTTGGGTAGATTATAACAAGATCTCCATAACCCCCATGTTCTACCTACTTAAGGGGGACTATAACCCAATATATATATATATACCCCATCATAATATGTAGTAGTTTGCGTTTTCTTTTCCATTATCCCTATATAACCCCAATAATACACCCCATATTCTATCTACGTAAGGGGGACCATAACCCTAAACCCTAAACCTTAAACCCTAAACCCTATCTACTCAAGGATCCCAAGCCCCTGAGACAGCTCGAGGCTTTCTTTTCCAATGCGTCTGCCCTACGGAGCCTTCTTGCCCATCTCCAACGTCAGAAGCCCTTCTAGCTGTTTTGGGTTTAGGGTTTAGGGTTGAGGGTCTAGGGTTTAGGGTTTCTACTTGGCGTGGTCAGGGAGACTTAGTAAGCAGGCTAATACTGGGAAGAACTGGGGTTATTCTATGGCTCTAAGCGGTTATAAGTATGCTTACTAAGTCCCCGTACCCCTCCAGGTAGGCCAGGGCGAAGCAGAAATATTGGCTTCCTGCCTGCTGATGCGCAAAATGTGAGGAGCACTGAGAAAAAATCTAGTGTCAGAATCCGTTCTGCGCGCAGCGGAGACAGCCGGCCAAAGACTCTACTAAGTAAAACCCCATGCCAGGTAAGCCTACTTGCAGCACTACAAACTGTGAAGCGTGACAAGTTCCAGAACTCCCTGGTGCGCTGCCTAAGCCTACCACACAATGCACCTGGAACCAAAACATCTGAAACGATTCAATTTTTCGACGTTTTTAAGCCAGTATCCTTCCCATTATGAAAGTCCAGGTAGAATTCACCAGGCTCAAAAAAGCCCGACAACTCCTCATCCTTCTCATCCTTTTGCTCTACACGAGGTACACTGAAAGGAATCTTGAACTAAAGTATTGCTAGTGCTGTACCCCTAAACCTCCACCACCACTGCCCATCACCACGAGATGGAACTTAAATCCGCAGAAGGGACGCTCCCCCAAGAGTCCAAGCACTTAATGGTCATATGGGTGGTTCCCAAAATTAGGGCCATTTTCGTACCCCTAAATATTAGGTGCCGCAATATAGTCTATGACCAAAGGGGGCCCATAATTTTGAGAACAACCCATATACTTACCCAAAACCTGTACTATAAATACTATTACCAAAGCCCCAAGTACCAAATTATTGGGTACTCGGACCCTTAGGACTGGATTCCCAAGACAGCACCGCATGCCAGGTAGGCATCTTATGTTCAGGGTTTAGGGCTATAGTCCCCCTTGAGTAGATAGAATATGGGGTATCTGGAACTCTTATTATCATATACCCAAAGCCATATTCTATCTACTTCACGGGGACTATAGCCCTAAGCGCCTAAATTTGGGCCTAAACCTATGGCATGTTGTGAGACACTAACGTTGTCTGTAGATGTAGCAGGTCACCTGGTTATAACTTCGTGTTTTTGCATCTAGCCTCCATCTCATCGTCCTGGCCGTTGCGGTGATTCTCGGCCCAAACCAGCACGCCCTGCTTTTGCATCTGTAGGGCTCTAGTTCGGGTGTGTATGGGGCCAGAATGAAAGACATTTAGGGTCTTGGGCCTTGGCAATATGCTATGGCAAATTGTGGGCTTAGAGTCCTGAGGTCCTGAGGGGCAGTCTTTTCTTATGCTTTGTTGGTTCAAGAAGTTATTAAAACATGGGCTCCAAGGCCCTCAAAAAGTCAAAAAGGCGCTTATTCTACTCAATTTCAGGGTTTAGGTCGTCTTCCTAGCCTGTTCCTCTGAGCTCAGGGTCAACAAGTCACAAGCTAGCACAGCAATGCATGCTCTACTTTCCGGTTGCAGGTATTGAAAGCTTCCCTGGGCTGGAGTGTGGACGGGGCCTGAAGCTCAAGGTCTGAAGCAATATGGCGAGACTGCTGTTGCTGCTGATGTGCCCTCTGACGCTTCTTGAGGATGAAGCAGACCGGAGACCAATATGGGTACAATTGCATGCTGTTACTCCTCATGGGGTATACGATGTACTGTAGTGAGGTCCTAAAGGCCGAGGAACACTCCGTTGTTCCCAGAAAATAGGCTCCAAAAAGCGGTGAAAATAAAAAAGCACGCCAGTTGGTGCTCCGTAGAACTGCCACGACGCACAGGCCTACCCCCTTAATTTCATAGCCTCCAACCTTATAGAATGCTACACCATGCAAAAACACATCAGGATACATGATCAAAGCAGCAGCAACTTTCAGATGGATGCTGCCTAAAATTCGAGCATCGATGCACCAGCATTAGAGTTCCGTTGCGCTCGCTATAAAGGAATGGAGAACCTAATATTGCTAAGAATCCAGGCTAAAACCTCAAACCCTAAACCCTAAGCCCTACACCCTATAATAACTACGCTATAGGTGTAGTAATAGTAGACCTCCTATATTGGTAAGTGTTCAGGCCCATATAATGACTCTGTTATACTTGGCCTCCTGATCTGCTGCATGCAAGAGAGCCTGCGCACGAAACAAAGCAAGGGAACCGATTCGGAGGCGGAGGGATGCATCGGTTTGAGGTTTTAAGGGGAATTTAAAGCATAGGGGTGAAATTTCATAAGAATCTTGCGCTGCGTCCGAGATGCTGGCAAGAGGTACTGTACAGGCAAACGCCCTTTCTGTGTGTATGGTTGTATGGATTCAACAACAAAGGTTCAGATTCTTGAGCTTTAGGAAGGTTAAGATTTGCGTCATGCACATAAAAGCCTCGGATGGTCTTGGAGTAAAGCCTTCGTGGAGGGTGGGGGAAGGGTAGAACAGTAAAGGTGCATTGCTTGCTACAAAATGATTAGTTCGCTGAACCCTAAACATCCCTAAACTATAACTGTGGGGTTCCATCATTTGTCTCTAGCTGATTACCAGGGTCAACACAATTCCAAGGCATTTGTTGCTGAGCTCCTCTAACTTGAGCCCCCAATCGTCAATTGAGAGCCCTCATCCCCAAATCCCCCAAACCCTGAGCCCACCCTAAACCCAATATATACCCATTATGATAACTTCAGCCCTAAGCCCCAAACCCCATATATACCATCGCGGACTAACGAGAGTCAGTGTCGTTCCAGGGTGATGCAGCCAAACTCATGTTGGCACTTGGAATACATAATAATATACAATAACGACTAGCAGGCAAATAACTGTGCAGCAATATGTGCCATCGGCACTAGAGCATCCAGATTGGCACATTATCGGGCGGTGCATGCCCCAGGGCCGCCAAGACAACACATAACTTTTGATCAATATCATAAAACTTATTGTGCCATTCTTTTCGCAAAGGCTCATTGAAGCAATGAGGCCTGTAACACGGGAGCAGAAGTGTTGCTGGCGCTTTGGAGGATGGAATTGCTTTTCCACAAGAAAAACACGTAAATTCAACTGTCCAACCAGGCTCTATCACGTGAGTGGCGTTGGACTCACTAGATATGCCCTGGGCAAATGTCATGTTTAAACGGAGGCCCTAATTTGTTCAACCCAAGATTCAAGTGGGACTTGGGAAATGCAATTGATACAACGTGTATCCACTCTCGAGCATCAAGAACTTGTTGGACCCACATTGGAACGGTGATCTTATCACTTTGGCGATTCACCATCCACTCTGCATTCAGGTCCTCCGTTTTGAAGATTGAGGGACCACATTCAATCGCTTCAACAAACTGCGACAGGGGAACGCGAATATATACCCATCCTAGACCCTGAGCCCTTATCCCATAGTAGCTTCCATTTTCTTTTCCATTATCTCAACATTACCCCACTATACTATAATAAACTATAGACCCTGAACCCTTACCCTAAGGGTCCAAGTACCTAATAATCATATACTTTCCCAAAACCTATACTATAATTACTATTACCCAAATCCCAAGTACCTAAATATTGGGTACATGGACCCTTAGGGTTATGCCCAAACTCTACCATCCCTAGGCCACGGACGCCTCGTTGTGCGGGTTGTGGGCTGTGCGAAAGCCATTGCTGCCAAATTCCTTGAGCTTTCTCAATCGATGCACCTGTGCATGGGTCTTGTACAATGAAGCCAGGCGAAGGCGTGTTCTAAGAGCTTGGACGAACATCTTCAAGGGGATGTTTGGGGGTGTATATGAGGTTTCCGGTAGGTTCTTGAGGGGTTTCCGTAAGTGGACCTCAACCTAGATTCCAACATATTCTGACTGTTTCATGGCTGGAAGCTCCTAACCCCATTCACAAAGACTCCTGAGGAGGGGTTTCATGTACACCCGTGATTAATACACTCACTCCTTCAAAGGGCCTTAATATTGGGATACCCATTCTACTCCCCATTAACGGGAGGAGTTTATTAATTAGGGGCCTACATTAGGGTTTAGGGTTAGGGCTCAGGGAAACCTCAGAGCCAAGTTTGGGTTTGCATGGGCCTGGCCCTTAGTTACATAGCCGTCTTGCTGCTCTCCAAAGAACCTACGTTAGAGCTTCTACAGTAGGCTCAACAAGAAATACCTCTTTCTCAACATTCCCAAGAAAAAACGTTACAGACCATGAGTTTAGGGGCGCAAGTTAGCCATGCAGCTTCCTGCAGGGGGACTCGAAACGTGGCGACGCTGGTAGTTCACAATGTGGACATTTCCTTAAATGAGCTATAGTCTAAACTCCTAGTATCCTCCTTAACAACCTTTATAGTATTCCCCTATATAATCCCTATATAACCCCCTTTAAGGAGTTTAGACTATAGCTCAAATGGTGATCCCCTTCATGTACTCGAGCTAATACAGGTTGTTCGTTGTAGGGACACCAACCCATGAGTTTGAGAAGCCCACACATGAACTATATTCTAAACTCCTTAAAGGGGGTTATATAGGGGACTATATAGGGGACAGCTTTAGGATTTATTAAGGGGGATAGTAGGAGTTTAGACTATGGCTCATATGCATTTCAGGATCCTGCTTCTGATGTGCGGCAACTTCATTAAATTGGAGGTTTTTATCGAATCAGCAGCGAATGACCCGCTCTCAACGCGTAGCCCTATCATGACAAGAAACTCCTCAACTTACACACGGCAGGCAGTATTGGAGAATTTATTGGCATCGCCTCTGCACAATGGGATCCTAAGCGGGAGCCCCGCAGATTGTAAGCTGCAAAAAGCCCTACAATGGCTGAGACCATTTTAAATGTGGCCATGCCGGTCAATGAGCGGTCCATCAGTTTCAGAATATTTTCTCGCTAGCGCCAGAAATACATGTCGAGCCCCGGCATTGAGGGCGCCGCGAAGAGCTTCTATTGCAAGCGGAAACAACATGAACCTCCAATCCAAACATCTTACCGGCCAGCCTGCAAGTGATCGGGAACAGCCACGCCGACAGCTGCAAAGTCCTCACAAGAAGGGCGGATGCTTGAAAGGTCAGGGAAACTTCATAAGTATATCCCTAAACCCTAAACCCTAGACCCTAAACCCCTAAGTATATCCATAGATTATAACAAGTAGATGCCATATAATAATCCAAGCTATGCTCATTAATGTTGTGCTGGTTTTAGCGAAGATCTTGAATATTGTTTTTTGACCGCCACTTATTCAATTTTAGGCCATTGTTGGGAACAACTTGAATAATCTGTTGTGATTTGGGGGGCCCTAAAGATGTGAAGGTCTACCCTCTTATTTTGAACATGTCCTCAATCGTCCTTAATTCGAAAATCCCCAGAGCCCTCAGAAATCCGCTTAATTTAATCCCAGACCCTCAGTCAACCTCAAAAATCCTTTAGAAATCAATGTCCAGACCCACCCCAACTCAGAACCCTTGCTAAGTTTGTTACAAATACTACTGCTTTTACCACTGCCACCAGTACTCGTATAAGTACTAGTACTAGTACTAGGTCTTGAGAGACCTTCTTGAGTACACCTAATTTCGAATTTTCGGACCCCCTATTGTTAGGTGGTGGCCCTAGAGTCTAAAGCGAGTGCAACATTCTACTTGGAGGGTCTTATGGGGGACTTAGTAAGTAGGTTAATAATGGGGATAATTCGGGTTACTACATGGGTTATAGGGGTTATTAACCTACTTACTAAGTCCCCCTGACCCTGAAGAAGTAGAACCTACAGTACTTACTGAGCCCATTGTCCTGGAAGGCCTCGCAACTTAAATCTACAGCACAATGCTCCGAGGTTGACCCCCCAAGTCTCAGAAGCTACCGTACCCCCCAACTTGCCAATCCACCTCGACAAGACTTCCTAAACTGGCTGGCTGATGATTCAAGTCAATGTGCTTTATATGTGCCTGTTGCATCCGCAAAAACTGATGTACAAAAAAATGAACCATTCAACTGGTCAACAGTCCTGATGGTTCGCTGTACCCAGGATCTTGGTTGGCAGGCCGTTCAGCACGAAGCCAATGTCCGGCTTCCAGGATATGGTCCCTGGGGACGAATGTGAATCTGGGAGTCTCAGAATTGGGTACCCCTTGTGGGGATAATGGGGAGAGTATAGGTTCTTTTTTGTGTATTTGGGCCTGTACGCTCGCCAGAGAAACTCTGATTAGCGATTGGCACTTGGCATGATTTCTAGGACTACCCTCCACTGAAACCACTCCACATATTCTCTTGCCTCGGCTGCTGAAGAATACTCACTACTTTTAGCGACTTCCATATAGCTCTTGGGATCTAAGTCCAGAAACATACTGTACTTACGTTCTCCCTTGAAACCAGTGAAAAACACCAATTTTGGATTATTTGATCTGTGTGATCCCTAGCACCCCTATGGTTTTGGAGATTCCTGGGCTCTTTAGCTCCCCTTATTATATTGATATAGACTATCCCTAGCTCCTTGGCTCCCCCAAAAGTATGGGTAGCTAGAGTACCAACAAAAAGCTGCCGCCTAGGCTCGCACGCCACAAGGCACGGAGACGTTATCGAGGTAAGCAGTGCCGGACGACAGAACCACCTGGGCCACATGGTTCAAGGTTTGGGGTTTGGGATCTAAGGGGTTTGGGGGTTTAGGGTTTAGGGTTTTAGGGTTTGGGGTCTTAGGCTGGGTGCAGGGTTTAGGGGTTTAGGATCTGTCTTTTGGGTGGTTTGCAAGGAATAGGCGAATGGATTCCTGCTTCCAGTTGTCCCCATATCATGCACAATAACCATGCCCATGCCCTAGCCCTTGATCTCTGGCTACCCACCAGGAAGTTGATGACGAAAGTTCATAGTCAAACTAGCCAGGAACAAGAGACAGGATTTGAAATTTACAAGGGATTCTGGGATGCTGCAAGTGCAAAAGATAGTCGAGCTCTGAAAAAAGCCTTTTCGTACTACAACTGAGACAGATGAAGGTGAAGATGGTTGACAGCAAACCTCCAAGAGACATAGCTTCCAGGATGAAATCCAATTGAGCTATTGTCTAAACTCCTAGTATCCCCCTTAATAATGGAGAATCAAATGGACAAGAAAATGGAAAATGAAATGGAAGCTGGTATTATATAGTGGGTTATAGGGATTAGAGTCTAAACTCCTAGTATCCACCTTCATAACCCCTGTCACACTCTGCTATTTAAACCTTTTAAGGAGTTTAGACTGTAGCTCAATTGTTGTTGAGAGGGTCGGGCGGCTGGGGCCAAGGCCAGGAAATGACCTCTCTGGGCAAGGGCTAGATGCTTTATCTCGTGTCCAGGGGGTGAGGTTTTGAAGATGAAGGCTCTTCATGATAGAGCTGTGGAAAAAAAAACGATCGCAACCAGGTGCCCTTCTCCATGCTACATGTTTGCACATACGCTACGCCACAGAGCGCGAGCGGAAGACAAAAATCAAAAAGCTGCCATGCGATACTTCAAAATCTGGACATCAGAGCCTTCTGAACTACGAACAGTCTCTACGATTATCTACTCTAACCTGCCAGTATTTGCCAGTATTATCTTCCAGTGTTTCAGATTACGCTCTCTGATGCCCAGCCGAACATACTCCCATCATAGGCTGTCAGAGTATTGTTGATAGCGTGAAGAACGTCTGAACACCTAGCGAGCGGCTTCAAGCTTGTACATCGCAGGGTTGGTCGTAGACCAGAGCTTTGCTCCTGAAACCCTTGCAGTGTATGCTGCTCATTCAGACTCCCTTCGGCATGTTTTCCAAAACCATCGTCCAAGGAAGCCCTAAAACCTAAACCCTATTCACGAATGAAGCCTCGATTCACCACATGCTTGAGTACCGCCCACGACCATTCAGTAACTTTTGCTGCGAGTTGTGTTCAGGGTTTAGGGGTTTAGGGATGTTCAGAACAGCCCTCCCTGGAAAAAATCAAGTCTTCTGGAAGACTTTCATTTAGACTTCACAAACTTTGGTGCTGGCTTGTTCCATATATGGTCGAAAAGGTTGTTGTCAAAGAGTGCAAACAGACAAACTAGGCTTACTGTCTGCGGAGCAATAAGATTGTTGTCCTGGCATCCGCAAAGCAGCGAGAGGAATCTCGGTGCTGGTGTTTCTGGGAACTGCCACAGAATATACCTGCCAGGGCAGGGTGAATCTGATCATTTGCAAAAGCCAAATCCAGGTCCGTTCTTGTTTTTGCACAAGGACACCCCGCAAACGAGCAGAACATCTCAAGGGTGCTGCTGCCTGGCCGGACACGACTGCGCCAGTCGAGAACCTGACTGTGCAAGTCACCTGCAAGGTGTGCACTTGCCATCTGAGAATTCAGAATAACCCAAACCGGGTAATCTTTGCAGGGGTGAGCCGCCATCAATGAAGGTACTACTCATAAAATATTGGAGCCTGAAGGGGAGCTTGGGGTAACACATGCATTTACCATCATAGCTTGCGTATCAGAGGCACTCACATATTCAAGAGCTTTTTCGTGCTCAGTAGACTAGGCAAGCCTTCTGTTCCGTGAAGCGTGCTACTTGCAGCAGCTGCCTGCTGATAGTTGCTAAGAACTGCAAAAACTTTCCTACATGTGTGCGCAACCCCTTATGCGGCATTGACTCCGACATAAACGATCAACCAGTAAAACAGCAGGAACAGCGTCATAGTGGGCTTGTGAGGCAGTATAACCCTAAACCCTAAACCCCAAACCCTAAACCCTAAACCCCAAACCCTAAACCCTAAACCAATGAAGCACGCTGGCCAACAGGCTCCAATGGGCTGCTTGCCAGCTGTCTCAAAATTGCAGCGGGACCGGCTATCCTTTTAGCACCCCTCCCCTGGTTCCTATCCGCCCAAAACCCATAAACCTTCAACCCTCAACCCGTAAAACCTGAACCTTCAAACCCTCTTCGGCCCGGAATCGTTCTACTGTTTCTTGGCTTTGGCACCGCCCGGACGCCTGCAGGTGCTCCGTCACGTTCCTCAAGCAATATGGGTGGTTGTCAAAATTATGGTCCCTTTTTGGGTCCCTATTATAGTACTAGGGTACCCAAAAAGGGACCATAATTTTGACAACCACCCATATGGATGTTTCCATGAGCAGTTTAAGGTTTTCATAGGCCAGAAGGTTGTGGTTGCTAAAAGCCATGTCTAAGGTGAGGCCCCCAAAACCCACTTGAAGCAAGCAGTCCAGTTGCACAACTTGATATGCATAAGCCATCCTTGAGCTGTGGAAAGCCACTCCTCTTAGTAACCACCTCATACTGATATTGGATATCCCCCTTGTAAGGAAACTAAATTGGGGGGGGCGGGGTCGTATTTGATGTTAGGGGGGGGGTATTTAGCAGTAGCGTGCACGGATTCACCCTTATCGAGGGCTTACATCATCCGACCTCGCTAGAGAACCCTAAACCCTAAATTGCTGTGGAGGCCAAACCCTGAAGCTTAAACTTAAACCCCTTGAGCCCCTCAACCACACGACCGTGTTCAGCAGCTTGATTCCCAGACCCTTCACAACCATCCGGGTTCCCTCGTAATTCCTTGCCAGGGACTGGCGGATCTATCATATTTGGGGGCCTCTAGAAATCTAATCCCCTCCCCCTAATATTGAATACTCCCATTATGTGACACATTAGAATACATTGGGAGTATTTGATACTAGATCTCTAAAAGGCTGGCATCCTTCTGTTGCGAATCTCCAGTGTCGGCCGTACCTGCACAGAGCTTGCCTTTCTGGTACTCGGCTAAGCAAGTGTGACAAGATTGGGTTTAGTGCTTCATAAATGCCACCTCAGCAGAGTAATGACAATTTCTCCTCGAACATGCGAGCCCTCCCTGCATGGAAATCTACAAAAAGATTGTTACTATTACTATTCTTACTGTTAGTCTTGCTGCTATCAGTATGACTATTATTCCTGTTAGTAGGGGTTTTGGAAAATGCCCCCTTACCTTGAAACGCAGCCACGCATAGACCTTAATCCAGCATGTAATGTGTGTAAATAAATGGGCAAACAATCACATGCAAATATGAAGCTTTTTAAAGTTTACTGGGGAATGGCGCTCTCAGCATTTCAAGGCAGTTCCTGCCCAGAACAAGGTGCCCAACTGTTCACGCTGGTTAGGAAGCCCGCTATGGTTCCTCATGCCAGACAAAAACCTGGGTTAAGCGTCTAAATGCCTGGGGTATTGTCAAGGATGGTCTTGGGCACCTGGTCCATGGCTTTGCAACCACCCACGCAGACCCCCAAACTCCTAAGCGGGAAATCCCAAACCCTGAAACAAAAACAGCTGGGCCGATCGTCCTCTCCCCATAAACGTATAACCCCCAACCATCGCCTCTCAAAAAGAATCGGTAGGCGTATTAGTACACAATAGTGTTACCTACAACACGCATGATATTGCCGGATTATAGATGGGCGGATGTAGCAAGTGTACTTTATAATGCATATCAGGCATATACAATGCAATCTTAGTCGTCGCCATTTTTAACTTACATCTTCAGTCCGCCTGACCCTAAACCCTAGATCCTACAGTCTGAGTCCTAGGCGTTTAAAAAAAAAAAACGAAACCCTGAACCCTGACCCCAAAGTCCCCTTTATAATCCCCTATATAACCCCTGTAGTAACGTTTAGACCCTAAACCCTAAACCCTCATATCACCTAAAAGCTGGACTCTCAGTGACTCTTTTGATAAATGGCCTCTGCATCTGCGGTTGCCTCACCACCCCGCAGCTGACCAAGGACTGCAGCCGGGGCGTAGACGCCCCAGGGTGCAATGTGTACCTTTTCTGTGCTGCTCGGTTCCCAGTAACCCCTGAAATACTAAGGGGACGCAAAATTAATTTGGTGTTGTTTGTTTTTGTTTGACGTCTTTTTGTGTTCCTTTTGTTTTTCAAGAATGTAACAAGTGAGAGCTCGATTTTACTCTCAAAAACGCAGGAAAACGATGAGAATCGTGAAAAAATGGGAAAATCAAGGATAAATCATGAAAATGTAAAAATCATGAAAATCATGAAAGTGTGTTAAATCATGGAAAGTCATGAAAAGTGTGAAATATCATGAGCCATCATGAAAGATGCTGACAAATCATGAGAAATGACAAAAAATGATGAAACATAAAAAAATTGTGAACCAAGATGAAACATTTGGCAAATCATGGAAACTGCTGAAAAATTGTAGGAAATGATGCACCATGATGTTTCTGATGAAGAATTTTGAAACATGTCAAAATGAAGAACAATGATGCAAATCATGGAAGACAATGAAATGGCCTAGAATGATTAACCGTGGTCGAGCATGGACCCGCTTTGAAAAGGGGGCGCAGCCCCACCCCCATTTGCAAACAAAATGATCTGTGTAGCCATCCCTCATGATAATGACACGGCGCTTCTTTGATATGCCAAGCGTGGAAGGCTTCTAAAAAAAAGGGGATGGGAGCCGGGGGCAACCTCTCCCAGGCGCAGACAACATGATTTGTATAAGCATTCCTCACTGCAAACATGGTGATGGCATGGTGCTCCTTGTTACAGCAAGCACGGATGGCCTTCAAATAAGGCGTGGGGGTCCCCCCCATGCAAAGAACAAGGAAAGAGCTGATGAAAGATGATGGAAACTACTGAAAGACCATGTAAACCCATGAAGAGCATGGACAAGTATGAGGAATGATGGAGAATTATTGAACAATTTGAAGCTGATGAATAGTCGTGAAAGTTACTAAACATGATAAAAGATATGGCTACGGCTGAAAGAGGATGGAAAATATGAAGATGCCGAAAATGACAGAGAATTGTGGCACAAAATGGAAAATGGCAAGTACTAAGCAAAAAGAAAGAAGCAAGAAGCAAAAAACAACCATCGCAGATAGCATCGGGAAGCTGAACGCAGTCATCGAGAACCAGGAAGCTGACATAGAGAGCAACGAGCATTCAGGAGATCGCAGAAACAAGACAAAGAAACAGAAAGCAAGAAGCTATCAGCAAAAAGTAAGAAGCAAGAAAGGAAAGAAAAAGACAGCAAAAAACAGCAGCATCAAACAAGAAGCAACGGGCAGAAAGCTACAAGCAGAAAACAAATGCAGAAGGCGAAAGGCAAGAAGCAAAAAAACAGAAAGCAAGAAACACCAAGCAGAAACGCAGCAAACAAAACAAAATCCAAAAAATAGGCCCCCATAATGAGGGTACCCTTCGTTTACATGTTTAACAAGAAGACACCAAAATAAAGGGAAAAAGGGTACTACAGGGTTTCCAGGCTTTGTAGGGCAGAATGCCATGAGAATCTATGTAGATGTGCCTCTGTGGCTGCATGCATATACACACGCGCCAATAGATATTTAAGAGTCGTAGGGGTCATCGACTTTTTCGGAGTTCGGGTTGTAGAGTTCAGTTCTGGGAGGTTTCAACACTCCACTTCTAGAATGGGAAAGGTGCCTAGTTTGAGATCCTTACAATCCGAATCCACCGATTAAAAGGAGGTTTCCCTAAAGATTTCACAGTCCAGGTAATATACTGGGGAGGAATGCTTGAGGCTGATGTGGTGAGGTTTGGTGCATCTTTACTAAATCTTGAAGCAACGAAAGCAGGCCATATGTAGTGCATGAACCTTGTGATGAGCTGTCTTGCGGGGACCAGTGTCCCACTGCATGCTCCTGCAGGGAAAGTCTGGTATATGCGGCTGGCCTGTACTTATTTACACCCAACTGGCATATGCAACTAAACTAGCCTGTACTTACTTACACCCAACTTCTTGTTTAAAGCACCTTTCCTTGCTTCCTATAATCTTCCTAAGCGCACCCTCAGATCACTGTAACGGCATGCAAAAAAATCAACCCTGCAGACACGTCTGGAACCTCAAAAAGTCCGTTCAATCTACTGGAAAAGGTTAATACCTATTACGCCCTGTCATGTGCCTGCCATGGACTCACTCACGCTTAACCATGAGAGAAAGTTCATGCACCAGGAAACAACCCGGTCTTGCACTAGGTCTCCACATAGCGTCTGGTAGGTACTGTTTACAGACTTTAGGTCCCTCGGTGTTATGACTTAGAGCCCCAGCGTTGGAAGCACCCAGACTTGTCCAAGGCTCTGGATCTGTGATGGTAAGCCAAACATGTCGGTAGATGCCTTTGCAAGACCAGTCAGAATCATCCTTGGGGTTCAGGGTTTAGGGGTGAGGGGTTTAGGGGTTTAGGGTTTACAGGGGTTTAGGAGATCGGGGGGTTCGGGTTTAGGGGTTGGGCGTACATCGGGGTTTAGGGTTCAGAACCATTCTAAAGAAGCTTAGGTCTAAAGCCCCTTCCAGGACAGGCTACAATACCTAGAAGGCAGCTTCATTTTCCCTTGCTAGGTGCCCATACTGATTAGAATCACCTTAGATCGTGTGGCGGAGCTAAGGCTCAGTTCGAAGCTAGGCAACAAACGACCAAGCATGGCATAGTATGGCGCAAAGCTTTGGAACGCCTAGGGGCAGTAAGCAAAGGGAACCCAAAGGCCATCGCAGACCACATATCCTGCGAGCAGCCACGCTGGCGAAATCACGTAGAATCCGACCCCTAAGAAAAGCAATGGCGGTGAGGTTCTTTAAGAGAATGTGATGTCAATCGTTTCAGTCAGCTCCCTTCTCTTCATTAATAAGAACACAGCCCTAGACCTTAAACCCTAAAAAACCTTAAAACCCTAAACATCCAAAACCCTAAAACCTTAAACCCTAAACCCTGAAACCCTAAAACCCCAAACATCTCGCCTCCACCGTCGTACCACCAGCCGTCCGGAGAGGTAGCATCAGCGCGCACGGCAAGCACGTTGCTGCAGTCGTGCCTGGTCGAGGGACTACCAGGGGGCTTCTACCATTGCTACTGTTATTATTACTAGTATTACTATTATATCTATAGCTATACTACTATTGATATTACGATTTTACTATGATTATTACTATTACTTCATATACTACTAATACAACTATTATATCTATAGAATTGTTGCTACAATTTTGTTACTGTTATTTCCATTACAATATCGCTTGCAGGCAAGAGGTTACACTGCATTTGATAGTGGTTCAAGGTGTGGAAGTTGTTCATGCGCCTGTGAAGTATTAGTTTTCCTTCTTCGTGCTAGCAAGGAAGCAGTCCTGAAAGGTACTACCGTGTCACTGTTCTCTATCATCATGGTTAGGAAGGTCCTGAGTTTGAGAAATGTCAGAACAAACATTTGTTTGGACGCCAACCAGACGGGCCGCGAAGACTAGGGATAATCTGATTGTACCTGCGCCTGAAACTATTGATTGGATTTGGAGGTTTAGAACCGCATGCACTTTTTTGCATTCCAAGTGGCCGTGTCTCACAACAAACCGAAAGGGAGCGTAGATAAATTTTCCTTTGAGAAGCGCCAACCTAGGAAGTCTAGTAGACCTCAATCAGTGAAGATGACCTACATTAGGCCAGGGTCCTAGTATCATTCACTGTGTATTCATTACCTAAAGGCGAAATGCTACACCCAAAGCCCTGGGCTCCCTGGCAACAACCATATCGCTGCAGTAGGGCTGCGCCAGCTTTGCAACGCCAAGGTCTGCAAGGAACGGCGTGTAGCCCGAGCCCTTATCTGCCGTGTTTGTCAAGATTAGGGCCCGCAAAAGGACCGCAATGAATTACAATCCGTACTACCACCATGGGCTATTAGACCCCTAAAATTCCCTATTAGACTCCTATTAAGGGTAGATTACGGTACCCTAAAGATCTAAAAGGCCCATAGTGGTATAGGGTACTGTAAAGACTCCCAAAAGGGAGCCTCTATTTTGCAGCAACCCGCATCCGTGCTGCCGTGTGTGGCTCGAGGACAGTAGTCTTAGTGCGCACGTTCTGTGGGCGGGATGTTCGTCAGGCGCTAGAGCTAGGGGGAAGATGACCTCACGAGCCCCGGCAGCCCGGGCATACCTTGACTTACTGGTGTTGAAGGGAGACTTGGGAGGGTGGAGCAGAAGATGTTAAGAAGAAAATGAAAACAATCCAATACAATCCCCGATAATAATCACTCGTTTCACTCCCCACCCGTTTTCCAACACCAATAAAACATGTTAAGCCTCTAAGCCCTGAATGCCAAAACCCTACATGACCCTTAAATAACCCCTATAGTCAAACTCTTTAAGGAGATCCGTTTTCTGGTATTCTTTAGAAGACCAAGAATCGTGGCCAGCAAGGTACACACCATTGAGCCAGACCTGAGCTGAACAAACAGGCCGGTTTAAGGGAATTGGGGTTTAGGGATTTAGGGGTTTAGGGTTTAGGGTTTAAGGGCTATGGGGTTTATGGGATAGGGGTTTAGGGCCCAAATACCATTAATACTATAGTATTTGGGCCCTAAACCCCGATTATCGGGGTCAGGCCGGTTGGTTGGCATTAAGGGCTTTGGGGTTTTTAGGGGTTGTAAGATTTAGGGCTTAACGGCTTGAGGGTTTAGGAGTTTAGGATTTGGGGTTTCAGGATTCGAGGGCTTACGGGTTGAGGGCATAGAGTCTATAGGTTGAAGTTATCGGGTTTAGGTGACCGTTCCTCCCTGCTGGGCTTGCTACGACATGGAAGGCTTATATACTAACTTGGGCTACTAGGTGGAGGGCGACTTAGGAAGTAGGTTAATAACCCCTCTCACCCAAATAGTAAGCCTAGCTATTCCAGTTATTAACCAGGCTAAGTCCCCATGACCCTCCAAGTACCAGGTGGAGGGGGCGGGGGGGGTTATTACTAGGAGAAGGGCGTAGTCGGAAGCAAAGTCAGGCCTCAGCCTGGACATGCGGTTTAGAGTCTAGGGTTCAGAGTTTAGGGTTAGAGTTTAGGGTTTAGGGTTTAGAGTCTAGGGTGTAGGGTTTAGGGTTAGAGTTT
>CAJNIZ010043437.1:0-37643 GCA_905231905.1 Symbiodinium pilosum
ACATGTCCAAACACCCATGCTGAAATGCCTGCGTGCGCGCGAAAGCACATCGGCAGCGCAGTTTGCCGGATTTTTTCTCGCAATGTTTCCTGCTTCCTGCCCGACCTCCTGGACTACGCGCCCTGCAGAATATGCCATGCCTGCCAGTCATTTTGACATCGCTGCATACCTGCCGCGCTTTCTGGCGCGCGTTTTCGACCCGTCGGAGCGTAGGTTGGATTTAATCACTTCGTGTCTGCTAGATGGTTTGAGACTGCTGCTTTGATACAACATTTATTTTGTTTCGTGTCGTCCTGCAAAGTCTGTTGTCCCCTAGTAGCATAGGAGATTTGCTGAATTGCTCGCCAACCCTGCAAAGCACTGCTTCTAGGACAATGAGAGTAAGAAAGGAAATCGTGTATTCAACAACGTAAACATGCACACATAGATGCCTAGTGGGACGCTTGTCATGAGGGCATTTAACAACAAACGCAAATCTCTATCTTAATCGTGAAGCCTGAAAGAGATTATCACGCCATCAAGTTCTGTATGAAGCCTCAGGAGTTCCCCTTCCAGACAGCTGAGTAAGGATAATGGAACGTTCTCACTATCCGCACTTCGGAACCTCCTGAACCCGAACCCCAAAACCTCACCTTAAGCTCAAGACCCTACAATGCTAATCCCAAACTCTAAACCCTAAGCCCCAACCCCTAAATAGTAGCTTCCTTTTTCAGTATCCCTATATAACCCCTATATAGCCCCTAAACGGTAATCCTTAATTCCGGATCTGCAGGTCCCCCGGATCGCCTCTTTGGCTTCGGAAGCCGCCGTTCGAACCTCTGAAGTGGAGCTTTCGGGATGTAAGGTAGAGGGTTTGGGGTTTAGGGTCCTGATTAATAAACCTCCTCCCTTGAATAGGGATTAGGGTTTAGGGTCCTAATTAATAAGCTCCCCTCCCTTTAATAGGGGTTGTAATAGGGATCCGAATATTAAGGACCTTAAAAGGATGGGGTTTATTAATCATGGGTCTACATTTAGGCTGTAGGATGCTTACAACTTCTCAGGGTTTGGGATCTAGGGTTTTGCAGCTCCGAGAGCCGACTGCCAGGGATTTGTTCGCCCGACCTGCCCCCCCCCGCCCCCTAGCCAAAAGCAAGCATCCTAAACAAACTCAACATCATCAAGTTCTGAAATCTACGTCACCGCAAATTCTTCCCGCAATTGCGAATTCCCTAACCTGAGAAACCTTGGGTGCCCGCAAGCCCAGCATTGCGGACAAAGACTTACTCTACTCTTGTGTAAGGGACTACATTGAGCTGTCAAGGCTAATACTGTAGTAATTTCCATTTTCTTTTCCATTCTCCCTATACAAACCCAATATACTTTAGGCCGCAGGGCCGTTTTTGGAGCTCGAGCAGCAGGGGCTTCCGGGGCTTGGGCACAATATGGGGGTTTCCCAAAATTAGGGGTACCTCTTTGGGGGTCCCCATAATAAGGATTATTGTCTATTGGGGTCTATATTAGGGTTCCCATTTTATGGGAAACTACCATATGTAGCAAAACTGCAGACTATAAAAGTTGTAGTGAAAGAATAGCTGCAAATCCTTGCCTCGACGCCGCACATACTGTTGGAGGAAATCTCGCATCACCTTCAGTCCTTAAAGTCCTAAGAATTACAGTTGTTTAGGGCCCCTAGGTGGTGCAAGATTTCATCCATCAACAGTATCACTCTGAGAACAAACTAGTCCGCAAAGCCCCACTCCTTTGACGCTAAACCTGCACACTCCAAGTGGCCTCTAAACTCCAAACGGAAGCTATATGATGTTATCCTTTCCCAGCCGCCCACACCACCGAGTAGCCCCGCCACGAGGTGTATACAAGGGGCTCCCTGCAACAAGTAGCAGAATCCTCTGCACCTCAAGACTGGTATGCAAGACCTATGGGGGCCCGGAACTCCGGGAGCTCGGAACCCGAGAGCCCGGAACCCCTCGACCCCGTGACCCCTGAGCCGTAAACGCTAAATCCCCTAATCCCACGCCCTAGATCCTAACGCCGAACACCCAATCCTCAAACCCCATACTCCGGTCTCTTTTCCCCATATATCCCCCATGTCATCCCAGTTTCCATTTCATTTTCCATTTCGCTAGCCATTTGATTCTCCATTACCCCTAAGCCACAGCTCTGTGGGCTTCTATCAAACTTACCCTAAGCCCTAAATCCTAACAAGGCATGAAGCAAGGGATTCTTATAGCAGTTCTTATTTAATCCGCAACACTTTTCCATTTGATTCTGCGTTATTGGGGTACCCATGCCTTAACCCCAAACCCCCTAAACCTCCTAAAGCCCGAGATATTCTATATATCATATACCCTTAATGTACAGTGACCAAACGTAAGCAATTGCACCCTTCACGCCTGGGCAGCCGTCTCTGCCTCTGCTGCCGCTATGGCGCGCTGCGCTCGCCTAGGTCGTGGCGGAGTTTACATGGGGTGTTAGGGTAGGGTTTAGGGTTTAGGGCTTAGGGTTAGAGTTCAGGTTTGGATTTTCCGCTTCAGGACTTCGCATTCAAGGCTCAAGGTTTCCAAAACGAAGGCATTTTTCTCAAGGCGCCCTATGAAGAGTATCATGGCATTTGGGTGTATCCGGCGGAGGAGACGCCTGACATTGGGAGATGCCATGATGTATGGAGTCCTAAACCCTAAACCCCCTAAATCCTAAACCCTAAAACTTTTCTACTTGCAGCTGCATCTCGAGCCGTCCATGAACTTTTAAGTACGGCATTGTGAGCGCACAGCTAGGGCTCCCGCTGAGGGTTTAGGATTCGGGCTTATGGCTGCAAGCTCAGGCTGTGGCACCAGGAGAGGTTTGAGAGTTGAGGTTGATAATTTGAAGCTTCAGAGCTAAGTAAAGGATTACAATAGTACCCCCCCGTAAGGGTACCCCCCCAGATTTAGAACCCTGTTAGGCCTTATTAAACCCTATATAGTCCTTATTAGCTCCTTAAACCCTGGGGGGGTACCTTTGGGGGGGATACATTGCAATCCCTTACTAAGGGTTTAGGCTGATAGAACTTTACCTCGCAAAGCTATGGCTTTATCACGTATATTTAGACCTAGCGACAGTAGCAATGGGAGTAGCAATGCTGATCATGTTGTCATACACGCAAAGAAACAGCGTAGCGCTATCAGTTTTGGTCACAGTAATCACTCCCTCCCTAATGTTAACATTCGTTACCCTGCAAGAAAGGATTTTCCCTATAGGAGCCCAAGCATATGCCGTTGTTGCTACCATTGGGGGCCTGTGATTTCCAGACTTCCATCTCGGGATGTACTGAAAATGGTCTTTACTTTTGCTTTTTGTAAGCCACTGCAAAAGACAACTAGAATCCAGGTCAGATATAGCAATACCAGCAACTACCATGCACCCCTCAAATCTCTCCTGTCATACTGCAAGCCCTGGTACTAGGGTCCCTAATGTGAATTAAGTTATATTCCGCACATAATCCCTAGATAAACCCCATATAATCCCTAGGATAATCCCTGCAGTTTCCTGAATTAAGGGGTATTGGGCTCTACGGGAGTAGGCAGGCTGATCGGCCTTCATTCTTTCATGGCGTCTTATCCTAAACCACTTTGAAAGGTTCAAGCCCTGAACATCTGAAAGCCTAAAGTCCCCCTTAGGTAGATAGAACATGGGGTATATGGGGATCTTACTATAATATACCCCAAGCCATATTCTACCTACTTCAGGGGGACCATAGGCCCCCCCAACTCACAACCTTAAACCCTTCAAGGCTGAGACCCTCAACCCTCAAACCCAAACCCCTAGACCCTAAAACCGCAAACCCTCAACCCCTAAGACCCGAAACTCAACAGCCTCTGTAAGCCCTGAAACCATTCCCTATTCCGTGTTCTTTTCCAGTTGATTCTCCACTATCCCCGGGGCCCTAGACCCCCTAAAGCCTAGCCCCATTTAGTCCACTTGATTTTCCCATATCCGTAAGCCCTGAACCCATATATGCTCCTATAGAGCCCTACAAGCCCCACAAAGCTTTCTAAAACCTTATGAAACCCTATGAAGACCCCATGATTCCCTAGATAAAGCCCCATGAAACTTTATGAAACCCTATAGAAATCTCTGGAACCCTATGAAACCACATAAAACCTTCTAAAACCCTATAAAATCCTACGAAACTCTAGAAAACACTGTAATACCCTATGAAGACCCTAAAAGACCGCATTTTCAGCCAAACTTGCATCCCCCAAAGCGCGCTCGCCGCCGAGGCGCTGGGCCTCTTCGCCCGCCTGGGCGGCAACAGCGCCTAGCGCGGCTCGCTCCTGCTGGAAAATAGGTCTTAGGGTTTAGGGGCTTGGGTTTAGGGTTGGGGGGTTTAGGGTTAGTGGTTTAGGGGTTTAGGGGTTAGCGGTTTAGGGTTTAGGGGTTAGCGGTTTCGGGTTTAGGGCTTCGGGTTTTGGGGTTTGGGGGCCTAGGGTTTAGGGTTTAGTGTTCAGGGGTTTAGGGGTTAGGGGTTTAGGGGTTTTAGGGTCTAGGGGTTTAGGGTTTGGGGGTTAGGGGTCTGTGGTTTTAGGGTTTAGGGGTTGTGTGCTCTAGAATGTTTTGGGGGTCGAAGGGGCTACAGGATTTAGATTTGGGTTCTACTTACACCTCTTGTCTGATCCGGGGTCTGGGTTTTAGGCTTGCTTCAACTTTGGGATGAAGGTCGAGGGTTAAGGGGTTTAGGGTAAGAATGGCTCTGTATGGCCAGTATGGGAGCCAAACAATTCTTCGCCGAAACTCTTCATGCTGTATTCTTTCGAGAGTCTGGCTGATTTTCTCATATTCCCTGCGCAGTGCCCCCTGCTTGGAAACTTGCCTTTCTGGGAACCACGTTGCACTTCTCGGATCCACATTGTCCCGTCATCCCCTGCAAGTGACTCGAGTGAAGCCCCGATAGAAAACATACAAAAATACGTGTCCACAGCCCACTGGCCAAGACCCCTTCTCGAGTCTCGAAACCCAACACTGACAGAACACCAAAAAACAACTCTCTTCACCCCATGGCTTTCTAGAAGCGCTCGTTTTCCTAATCCTTCATATACCTGACTTACGATGGAACCCCGCAAAAAGTGCCTTAAAGACATTTCTGTCCCTCCTAGACCAGGGCGCTATGACTCATGCATGGGCTTCCCATGTTCAAGGACCAACCGCTGCCTCCGACCACTTCCCTCTGTCGCGGCCCCAGGCCTGGCACAATCAAAGGATATCAAAGGATTTATTTAAGACCAAAATCGGGGGCCCCCTTATGGGGTATCCGCATAATGGGGCCTATCAAATGATAAGTACATGCAGCTCTATATATATATATATGTATCAGATCGGGGCCTATATGGGGGCCACCTTTAAGGTGGAACCCAAAACACGAACCTAACACCGATTTTGCACATCATCCATCAGTATTCCGCATATAGGTGCTGTTGTCCTCTACAATGCGCACGCTACGCGAGCCCTACCTGGACCTATGATGGACAAAGGACATCTTGCACAAGGGGCCCCAACGTGTCGGGTTAAAGCGTGTAGAGTTATATATTGCCATTCCTCGGGCACAGGTATGTAGGGTGGTGCAAGATTTGTTCCATCCACCCTTCTTGGGGGTTCCGAATCCTACGGCTCCCTTTGCGGGAGGACCCATCCAAGGGTTCGTGCTCTGTGGATCAATTAGCGGGAAATGCCTTCTCCCCCCTGCTAAAAGGGTCGGGGAGTGTACGCGGTGTCAACAATTCGACGAGAAGTTCCTCTTTCGGGGCTGCAGGGCTCTCCGAGTGCTACGCAACAGAAACGGGACAAAGGGTTAAAACTTGCAGGATGTTGAGAGTTTACAGTGAACACGAGGTGAAGTGCAGCTCAAAGGACTGGAATACTGGGACTGGAAGTTTGACACCTTCAACAGGAATTCCCGGGCCGTCCTTGCTAGGGGACCCTTGATCATAAGTCGATGTTGCACCTGACTTTGCTGGAAACATTGCTTTGCGCTCCTCAGGGGAGCCTGGACTGTAATCTGCAGCGCCCTCAACACTCAACTCCAAAAATTGACTCCATGCATCCTCATCCCTAAATTCTGAAACCCCCCAAAGCTGCATTTGAAAGCTCGATCAAAGCCAGTCTCACGCATCCTCTTGAGAATTCGCTGAATGGTCAGCGCCTATCTGTAGTTCCATTAAATCTATACTGAAAATCATATTTGCAATACTTCCTCAGGATTATACCATAATGAAAACAGAAAATATTTCCAAAGGAGACTACCGTAGAGTTGTGAGGTTAGGGCCACTCCGGTTCTGACCGTAACGACCTGCGTGGAATCACGTGGGACTCCGATGGGCTTTTTTTGCCATAATGACTTGCAATCATTAACATGGGACTATCACGTTTTGTAGCCTGAATGACTGATGTCAGGAATTGAACCCACTTGTAGTCCCTACAGGCCATTTAGCCTGCACCACACTCCTCCCTGTCATAATTATAAACCCTACAACCTACTCCCATTCCCAACCAAGCATACCTGAGGTGTTTAAAGTTCCTTATCCAAATCCGACCCTAAACCCTCAACCTTGAACCACCCTTCTCACTGGCACCTCGAGCAGCGCACGCCGCACTTTGTTTGCGGCCTGCTCCGCGGCGGCCTGCATGTTAGCGCTTCTCAGGAAGGGGAAATATCGGATTTCTCAGGAAGGGAGCTTTAGCAGGGACTCCAAGGACAAGCAGATGAACATATATATACATATATATATATGTATATATACACATATGAAGCTATATAAAATATATATGTGTCTATGAATGGATTATGCATTAGGAATGGGGGTTCCACAAGATGAGAAAAAGCGCACGTCTGGAGTTTGGGATCGCGGTTGGGAGTTTAGTCTGGGGTTGGTACCCCTCAAGGGCATGTGGAGCTTGTTGGGGGTCCTCTCACTTACTGGTTTTTGATTAGGAATATGGGAATATAGTCCCTATATGGTTCTTACAAATATATACTCTTATTCCCTAGTTAGACCAAGCAAGCTTAGGAGCTCTCAAAAGCATTTTTTGAAAAATAACTTCCATGCAAGCTTCAGACCACTTGTCCAACCAACATCCACAATTCCATGCGCTGCCTGCCTAGAATCCCACTAACAAAAACAAAAAGCCAGTTCAATACAGCTTGCAAGATATTACAGGCGTATACCCTTGGCAATTCCAAGTTTCAAGGCGCAGTAGAAGGTTCACAGCCAAGCTAGGAGGACACGCCATATACGCTCGCAATTATTTTTGAAGATCCCTAAACACGCATTGGAAACTATAAAAAGCAAGGCCCCGCATACACACAGACATGGTCTAAGTACAAATTGCCAGTTTTGGAATGCCATCTCAACACAGAGGCTGGGGAAACCAGTGGATCCCAATAACTATCCCTTCATGATCTAATATACTGCTTGCAAGATATCTACATTTACTCCCGCACTCACCCTTATAAAAGGACTTTACTGGGAACCCCCAAACAAGGAACCCCAAGAATATAGTGGGAATAGAGTAGGAATATACCTACCTGGGTCCGTATATTCTGTTATATTCCTACTATATATTCTTGGGGATACCTGTTTGGGGTTCCCATGAGAACCCGTTTACCGTATGTACAGGTGCGTTCATAAACCACCATGAAACCTGACTCCTGAGCTTTCGACCTGAAGGCCCAAGCCCATGCAAGCGACCTCCCTTGCGCCCTGACTTGGATGGTAACTAAAAGGAAACCACGCAATGTAGGAATACACCATATGCAAAGTCCCCCTGCTGGAAAGCCTGGTGAAGGTATATGGGCTATTCTCAAAATTATGGCCGCTTTTGGTTATGGATTATATTACGGCACCTACCATCTAGGGGTACCAAAATGGGACCCTAATTTTGGGAACCACCCATATGACTTCATATGTGTGTTCCTTTTTGCGTCTGCTGCCCCTAAACCGTTAACCCAAAACCCTGAACCCTGAACCCTAAACCATAAACCCTAAACTCCAAGCCCTAAACCCCAAACCCTAAACCCTGAACCCTAAACTCCAAGCCGTAAACCCCAAACCCTAAACCCCAAACCCTGAACCCTAAGCCACAAACCCTAAACTCCAAGGCCTTCACCCCAAACCCTAAACCCTAAAACGCTAACCTCGCTAGGCACACCCTCCCTCTCTGACACATGCTCCACGGCCTAAACTTTGCCTAAAACCTCCTGACGATCTCACCCCAAAAATCCTTAATTTCCCAAACCCCTAAAAAGGACCCCAAGTCCCGAAACCCCTACACATGACCTACCCGTAGGGTCCAAGTACCTAAATACTATGGGCCCGAAGTACCTATCTAGGAACCCATGTGGGCCCTGATTATCTACTATTTGAATACTCGGACCCTTAGGGTACATACACCCTAAACCCTAAACCCTGCACCCTAAACCCTGAGCCCTAAACCCCTAAACCCCTAAACCCTAAACCCTGAACCCTAAACCCTTAAGCCTAAACCCTTAACCCTGAACACTAAACCCTTAACCCTTAAGCCTAAACCCTAAACCCCTAAACTAAACCCTAAACCCTTAAGCCTAAACCCTAAACCCCTAAACCCTAAACATACACTCCCAAGCAACCCCAGGCCTCCTTCTCGACATTTGCAGCCTGCAACGATGCGGCAAGTTCAGCTCGCTCCGCGGAAAGCGAGGCCTTTGCGGAACACCCAGAGTTTAGGGTTTGGGGTCAGGTTTACTTTAGGGTTTAGGGTTTAGGGACGGGTTTAGGGTTTAGGGTTTATAAAGGGTCAGGTTCAGGGTTGAAGGTTTAGGGCTTAGGCTTTAGGGTCCCCCTGGTAGTTTCCCCAAATGAGCAAACTCCTTAAACGGGCTTGTTCAGGGGATTATGTAGGGACTCGTGAAGGCTTCCTTCCCTAAATACGGGGACCCATAGAATAGGGCTTAGGACAAAGAATCAAATGGAAAAACTGGAAAATGACATGGAAACTGGTATTGTAAAAATAGTTTCCCTAAATAGGGGGACCCCAATATAGACCCCAAAGTACTATAATACCTTGTTATAGGGGAACCAAAAAGTGCTCCTAATTTTGGGAAACGCCCAAAGGGTTGAAGAGCCACCTGGTTTAGGATTTACGGTTTGGGGATTTAGAGATTTGGGGTTTGAGTTGAGGGGTTTAGGGCTTAGTGGACAAAAACCAAGCTACCACAGTGAGAATGAAATACAAAGTCAACGGAAACTGGGATACAGGGGGCCTACAAAAAGGATGTAAGGTACTTAAAACCAGTGACCAGAATATGGGTATACAGACTATAATTATGAATATAATTTCCATGTAGCGGTTGCTTAACTGAAGGTCCTGAGCAGCAACTGGATTGCTGATTCAAGCTTTCAGGTTAAGCCGGTTAAGCTATTAGGTTTGAGAGAGAGGGCTTACAGGGTGCTGTTGAGACTTGGGGGTGGTTCTCGAAAGGAATCTCGGGATGTCTCTAGCGTATGCCCTAAACCCTAAACCTTAAACGCAATGTGTCATGGGGATGTTGGAAGGATTATGGATCTCTGTGCGGCTATCATCACTTGTCCCCTGATCCACCTAGGGTTTAGGGGTTAGGGTTACGCTCACAAGAACAGCTTGACAACATTACTCCCTACACAAATGTTTCATGGTCCAAGTGTGATCCTCATAGTATGCTGGCAAACCCATGAAAACTGTCAAGAGTATGGGAAAAGAGATTGAACTTGCACATCAATAATGCGCATATTTGATTGAAGGCCAGTAGCTCTGAGGAACCCGAACAAGGCTGATACAAAGTCTGCGTGTTTTCTGAACACTTGGTGCTTCACAATCGGTAGTTTGCCGGAATAGGGGAACCCCAACATAGCTCCCAAAGACTCTAGTCTTTATTATTGGAGCCCCCCAAAACTACCCCAAATTTGAAAAAAAACTTCCATATACAAAGCGAAAAATCCCAATCGGCTACATACGAATAATGAAGGCTCAGAAAAGAAGCCCAACAGATTCCTAAACTGATTCCTGAACTGCAGCGCTGGTATAAGCTGAGGTTGATACGAGCTGCTGCTGAAATTGTTCTTCACCTGCAATTGCTTGTCAAGTTGGGGCTTGGGCTTACAAGGTCCTGGTTAAAAGGAACCATGGCGGGGGGGGGCATCTAAAGAACTACAGGAAAAGGAAATGGAACCTACTATAATGCGTTATACAGGGACTACTACAAGGATCCATTCCTTCACTCCTACCTAACGAAAGGTAAGTCTTAAGAACTACATAGGGTTTAGGGTTTAGGAGGGTGACAATGGGGTGCATGGACAGGTCGTCCCAAAGACAGCTTACATGGAGTGGAAGCTTGGTCGCTAGCTCCTGATGGTCTCAGCTTAATGGTGTTTGAATTGGGCAGTTACTTGCATGTACCATCCTAGTCGCATGCTTGAAAGGGTAGTGATAGATTAGATTCCATACCAACTTGACTTAATCAAGTTGATTGATCACATGGAGCAAGGAGGCACAAACAACAACCTGGAACCCGACACTTGGTACCTTGAACCTCTGAGACCTAAACCCGACGCCTCAAGCTGCAAATCCCATGTTCTTGGCTTGTTGAAGAAACGACCAGCAGCAAACTCTAAAACCTCAATCCCCCCCTCTTTCAAGCAAACGCCGTGTGTTTAGGCAAAGGTAGCAATAAACTTCAAGCACTGTACCACATGTTCTGTTTAGCTATCGAAAACTCGCCCCCGCCAGAAGTAATACTAAACCACCCATCAATCACCCCTAGAGTTCAAGAGTATTTCTATAGTTCCCAGGGGAACTATATGCCAGGACCCTCCTTGTACCCTTTATTGGGGGTATATGGTCCCTAATAGTGGGTACTTAGGCCCTAATAGAGGGTAGAAGGAGGGTCTGGGTGCAAAAACATCAGGTCAGCTTCTTGTTTGTAAGAAGGTATGGTGATTCCAGAACCTAATATTCTAGACTGGGGGAATGCAGGATTTCCACGGGATTAGCCAAAGATCGCTTTGAGACACCCCAGGTACGACTTAGTTGACAGAATGGAGCCGCATGGGTCGGTCTTGCATTGGGCTTGCATGCGCCACTGGGTTTCAGCATCAAAGCGCTACAATACCCTAAACCCTAAATCCTCAACAATGATCCAGGAAGTGCCTTGCAAAGAGAGCCATCGCTCAGCCTCAGCCTCCTTTAGGAAGTCCTTGCTGTCCTCTCGGGATTGGCGTGGGCATAGGACTCAGGGTTTTGAGGCTTCAGCCCACGCATCATTTTCAGGGTCTATGTTTTCGATGTTTAGGGGAAGATTTGAGGGCTTGGATACGCGAATCAGGACGTGCCGTCGATTAACGTTGGCCATACTCGTCGCAGAAACAATACTCTTGGCAACAGCAGTTGGGGTAAGCAACCCTCTACCAACGATGCTTGTTTCGAAAGATGTTGGGAAGTGCCAAAATGACCAGCATGTTCGTGCACAAAATCAGGTTGGAATGTTGTTTTGGAGTTTGGAGGGAGGCTGAGAGGGCGCATGGGTGATGGCATTCTTAACGCATTATTTCAAAGTGCGGAACGCGATGGTAATTGTTGGTATTTACATAAGTGCTTCCTGGGTAGCAGGAGCGGCAGCAGGAGGAATTGTAGTCACTAGTAGGAGGAGTAGTATGAGAAATAGTACTCGCAGCAAAAGGAAAAATTGTAGCAGAAGTACCAGAGCGAGAAAACAGCAGCCAAATGAGGACAAGGACCTGGCGATGGGCAACGGAAGTCTGAGCCATTCCATAAGGGTACAAACATCACACTTTTCCTCTGTCCTCAACATGAATACGCACACCACTGCGCCTTGCAGACTCAAGCGTGTTGAGTCGTGTAACCATTCCACGAACAAACCAGTACGGAGAGTTTGCTGCTATTTGTTTGGACATACCTCTGCTTCAGCCGCACGCCCTTACCACGCCCTCCTGCCTGCTCTACGGCCCACAGCCGCGCACGAAGAAGCTCCGCTAGTTGCTCCTGAGCAAATAGAAACAGTGAGCCGAACGAGCTTCGGCTGAGCTCAGGTGGCATTTTCGGAACGAAGCGGTTCCCGCAAGAACCAGGGTGGACTTCCCAGGTCGGATTTGTAAGGTAAGTGGTGCACGAAGGTCAAAAATCTACGGAGCCGTCATGGTCGAGGAGTAGAGGCTACTTAAAAAGGCCGGTGGGTTGCCCCAACGCGGACCAAGTGCTAGGTACTGGATGCAGTTTGGGCAAGATTCGGCTTGATACTTCGATTTGTCCCTTTACGACAAGCCACTGGCTCCGCTGTAGCAACTAGTGTTCTTTTATGGGAAGCTTTGCGATAAACGGACTGGACATGCTCAGGGGGAATCATATGTCAGGAGCTTTGGTAATCCCTTCAGAAGATCCCACAATCTTCCCATACTCCGCACGTTACTGCGGCGCCAACAACCCCACATTGAGGATCATCCTGATTGCGCTGGAATGGAACGTCCCCCGTAAACACATCACAAGTTTGCGGCATGGTTTCTCAAATCCAAACTAAGACCTTGGCTGACCTGACTTAAAGTTCAGGGTGCTTCGGATCTGGGGCTTTACGAGATAAGAGGGATCACTCTAAACGAGCACTGGAAATCCTCAATTACCATTCAAGGAACGTTTTTCAACATCTGGGAAGTTGGTGCGATGGTGAAAAACAGTCGTTGCTCAAATGGGCGTTTCCAAACATTAGGGGCCCCTTCCTGGAAGTCTTGATAATAAGGATTACATTATGTTTGGGTCTACCTCGAGGCCCCCCGAGTCTTAACCCACATCACCCTGCGAAGAAAACAAAATCTTTTGTACATGAATATAAAGGATCGCATACCCCAACAAATATAAAGGATCTCTCAACCACATATATATATATATCTGTCTTTAATACCCTCTAACATCCCTACATAACCCCCATATCCCTCTTTAAAGGGTTCCTAACATTGATCCAGAAGTCTTTGGGGTCTTCCCGGTGGAATCACACCACGCCGCCTCCTGGTCCAGGGATTCGCGAAGCGCCTGCGTCAAACCACTGCGAAAAGGACACACTGCCCCGGGAGCCCATTGAAAAATGTGCCATAAGCCATACGTCATATTATGGGGTTTTCATATATTCCTTGCTCAGGGTTGACAGGCTCTATGGGAACATCCTGGCGGCACTGAAATGACTCTGATATGACCAGTATTGTCAACCTTGTCGTGAATTCAGCCCTTAAATCCTAACTCGGAACCATAGACTCCAAGCCCTAACCACTTCAACTTTAGGTCTGTTTTGGTGCTGAGGGAGTAGGGTGATTACTGACACAAACAAGCTAATCATAGTTACTAGTCCAGCCATTGTCAGAATGGCAGGGCGAGGTGGGTATGTAGCATCAGGGACCAGGAGGTGAAGGGGGAACTGGAGCAGCAATCGAAAACACCAGTTTTGGGGTTTACTCTTTTCGAAAAATGTGTTATTTTGAGGATATGCAACAGCCACCTAGATTCCTACATTTCAGAAGCAACAGCAGTAGTGCCATGCCAAATGGGAATTCCCACAATGACAGCTCATAAACGATGCCAACATCCGTGGGAGCTATCTTCGTAGCAGCAATACGGTCCGAACCATGAAGGCGGCTCTTCTGGGTTGGCCCCTAAAACCCTTTGAACAATATTAATTGGGTACTGCCCCCCACAGTAACGGTTGGATAATAATTATACTATGGTTATATATAGCCCTTAATAGGACCCCCAATATAGACTGTTACTGGGTGGGGGGCAGTACCCAAAATATAGGGTCCCCTACTAAAGCCAGTAGGGAAAATATTAAATATCCAAGGCGCCTACCCAGTATTACGAGTACGGACCATGTAGCTCGATCATTTGCTTGATGGAACCTGGTCAACTTCAACCCTAAACCCTAAACCCTAAAACCCTAAACCCTAAACTCTTAATTTACCGACTAGGAGTCCTGTTTTTGTACTATACGGAAGTAGGTGCGAAATTGACATGGGGTGCCAAGGCCCCATCTTCCCATGTTGAGACGAACCCACTTGGGAAATTCGGCAAGCAATCCCTACTTGCTACCACGAGGGCCTCATTTCTTTGAGAAATCCCTTTTGCTCCCGTCCTCCGCGTGATCCCGCCGAGCGCGCTCTTGATGCTGCACTTCGAAAATTTCTTGGCCTCAGTCATCTATGTCGGGGACATATCAGGATTATGCAGGCGGTATGCAGGCGGTATGCAGGCGGATATAAGGCTTCACGAGTTTTGAGGTGTATGGGGCTGCGGATTTCATACCCCTACCAACTAACACGAACCTCCATGTAAACTCTTTTTTGAAGGACACCATGGCCTTGATAGGGGCCCTTTTCAAGTTCCATGTTGATTTGAACAGGGTATCTCGCGCGCATCCTTGACTCTGGCTGCATTCTGGATTCTATATATGCCTAAGCACATTTTTATATCCTCCATAGACATATATATGTATATATATACGTATGTGTGTATCCACCTTGGTATGCACCTTCGCGGCCCCCCAAGTCCATCCAAACAATTAAGAGCCCATGTTACGGCTCCAGATTTCCAACCGTACAGCATAGGGACCAAACGACTCAAACCTTAGAAGTTGGGGTTTCGAAGTGGCGTACCATTGAGGACCTCGGGGACATATGGCGATAACTTGCTTGCCCGGAAAGGCTGTGACGGGAACCCGAGACAAACTCCCACATGAGGTTTTTAGCAACAGCTACCTGGGACTGCAAGCAAAATTCTGAAAGGCTCTCCTTACGGATCTTGCGGAATGTTGTCATGGAATCAAGCTGGTTTCAATGGCGTCGTGGATGAACTAGGGCTGTGGAAACAATATGGGGCTTTACTAAGAAGAGAGCAGGCGCAGGCATCCAAGTGGCAAAGTTCCAGGTGGATATACATTAGGTCGCTGCATCTTCTAGAAGATATGGCATCAGTGGTTGGGCATCGAAGGTGTGCTTGGGTGTTCAAGGCATTTTTTGTTGTTTCTTGGAAGTGTAAGAGTGTCTTGCTTCACGCTTCGGCGTTGGGTCTGGAAACCTTCGCTTCGGATGTTAAGTCTGCAGGCTGCTAAATTTGGAATTTTGACATGCCACGAGGGCCCTTCGCTGGATGTTGTGATTCAGACTTCTGCAGAGGTTGTTGTGGGCAAACGACACAACAAAAACAAACCATGCGAAGGCAGCTTTGGAGCGGAATCTTGCAACTTGCAACCATCGTCAGGAGACCAAACGCTGCCAAACAAATCTGAGCTCATGGACGTAGCACAAGCCTGGCCGCACTGTAACAAAAGGCTGCGTGGAGAAGGAGATGTGCGTGGCTGGTTGTACTGTTGAACAAAGAATCTGCAAAATCGTTCTTTGTTTGTCCGTGTCCTTTTTCATTCTAGCAACAAGGCCCTGAGAAGCAACACCATGTAGATCAGAATACAGCACATCGCAAATCAAGGATGTCCCAAAATTCGCTCAAAGGGAACCTACCGCCGCGAAGCCTAAACCCTCGAACAATGTTTCCCTTCTTGGAAGTTCCTCTATAATATATCGGGTCTACATTGGGCGCACTTTTTGGAAAGCCCCAAATTACAAGCTCCCTCACACGACTCCGGCAGCGAACCCACCATTCACGATTAGTTACGTAGTTTTCTTAAGCCTTCGCTTTTCCGTGATGGCAATTCGCCAAGGTCCCCTGGCCTTAGTGACCAACCTTGGAACCTGAATCTTGCACAGCATGATACTTTAGGGGACCCCCCACCCTGTAATAGTGGTATAATGGGAATATGAGAGGACCCTAATATTATCCTTATTATCCCTTACAGTCACTATTACTGGGTGGGGGGTCCCTAAACCCTAAACCCTAAACCACTATTACTGGGTGGGGGGGGTCCACCTAAATGATACTGAAGGCTGACCACAACAGCCAGCAGTGACCAAGGCTTCCTCCCTTCGGATGTAGCACTTGAACCGTAGGTCTAGTTACTAGATTGGGAAACCCTTTTATTTACGTACTATACGAGAATTATACCCATTATGGTAATTTTATTTAAGTTCCTAAACAGCAACCCAACTTGTGTAGTTGTGTAGAGTTCAAAGACCATCACATGGCAAATGCTGAGCCACCAGACCACACAACTCCTCAACATTGTATGCAAACCCTACCTAAATATCCACGAAGTGCACGCATCAAACGCTTGTGATTAAACCTGGCCTGCCTAACAACATGCAAGAAACACGATGTGGCCTCTGTATAGCAGTATATAAAGGAACAAACCTTGTATTCCAGGTTTCGGCTCCTGGGGCTACCTCTATCCATGTGCAAAATCATGGTCGCAACCTCTCGTGCTCTAGGGTCTCGCTGTGGCTGGCCAGAGCCTCGTCGATAATCCGTGGGGAAACCAAAATTATTGTTGCATGAAGTGATACCCGTGTAGAAAAATCATGGTACATGCTGCGATGCTCGCGCTGATACAATCCATCTCAACTTTGGACACTGCTACATGTGTTGTGAATGAACCTCAGGGGCTCCCATGGGTTGCTTGTGAGTTTGCAGGACATGCGTCAAGACCCTGATGATCAGTCATGAGAGTTCAATAGAGCTTCACACGCGACATCTGCCTTCAGGGTTTGCACCCCGTTTGAAGTGGGAACTTGGTTATTGTACACGGCATGCGATACTTAACATTACAGACGTATCTAGCCGTCACAGAAGTTGCCCAGCAGGAGACGTGTACTCACACGGCATGGTCATCAATTCATCGTACCAAGCAAAACTGTGTCTAAGGAGCTCTGTGTTTTTGCCCGTCCTTCAGCCGAAGCTCTGCTTCGCCACGCCAATGTGCCTGCCATTTTCGTTCGGGCATTTTGCAGGGATAGAGACGGGTTCGTATAGCGTCAGCTTCATGCGCATTGCTTTTGGAATCATGTTGACTCTTGCTCAGATGGCAGCTAGATACATATGCACCAGAGTACCCCACTTTTCAAGCCTAACATATCATATCAAGTACCGTCGATCTTACTGGTATGGTTCTAAAAAATACTAGCCTTTTGCCTTTGACTGGAGCAACCTCTATGCAGGGGTTTTTCATTGACAAATGGAAAGAACTACACAGTAATTATTCACTCGTCTTTTGAAACGTTCGCCGTTGCTCACAGTTCTCACGCGCGCTTGGGTCTTGGACAGATTAAATACAGCCTGCCCGCGCCGAATGCTTTTTGAAACTGGGCTGGGAGCCTATGCCCTCAACCGGAGCCAAAGATGGCTCCACACGCTGAGTCCCATACCTGTGAGCTTCCTTCATGGACCGAAGGTAAAGCCAGTGTGGCATGTTTCACAGCGGCCTTGTTCAGCATCGTAGGCAGACATGATTACACAACCGCACCTGAATGACACATCTATAGATGCACTTGCTAAACTTTACGGCAAACCCTGAACCCTAAACCCCTGCACCTATAGTTCCCCTTAAGTAGATAGAATATGGGGGTATATGGGGATCTTATTATAATATACCCAAAACCATGTTCTATCTACTTAAAGGGGGACTATAAGCCCATCAACAACTGGAAGCCATCCACTTTTTGCGGCTGGGAGCCATTGCTGTAGCTGCATGCATGACTACCCAAATTGACGCTTATCTAGGTAGAGCACGGAATCCTAAACCCCATACACCCCCACACCTTGGACCTTAAACCCCCCAAACATAAGCTAAAATAGCTAGGCCCTGTAACCTTTAACCCTACAAGCCCATGCCAAATCATCAGCACATGTCTCTAGCACACACACCCTAAACCCTAAATCCTAAACCTTTAACCTTGGGACTCCGGGTAGAAAATAAACCCTGGGCGGGAGCCTCCCGGAGTGACCGCTGTTCCAGTTCGTCGCACCGGCGCTGGTAACCCTGATGCTCTAGCGACCTTCCCATTCAGGAGGACTGGGGTCTGCGGAAGTAACATGTGAGGATTAAAGTCATTTAAGGGTGTATTTTTGAGCGGACAAGAATATGTATGTCGGCATGTATGTACATATTCAGCAACGGGAATAGATACAATTTGGTTTAAGAGTAAGAAGAGATTGTATATATGAGCACAAGAGCTCCACTAATGGTGAAAAAGCCTAAGGCTTGAGCATCCTGAAGTCTTAAACACATATGGTCCCCCTTCAGTAGATAGAACATGGGGTATATGGGGATGTTATCATAATATACCCAAAGCGATATTGTATCTACTTAAGGGGGACTATGAGTCACGGACATCATGCAGCGTGCATCCAAGCTTCTTCGTCTTTGGGACTCTTCAGCGCAGGGGTTCCAGCAGTTGACGAACTTACCCCTAGACCCTGAACCCTAAATCCTAAACCCCAACCCATAGCGAGCAATTCGGAGAAGGCCTCCTGCTGATTGTGCCGCCAAATTAATTCCCGCCCCCTAACATTGAACCCCTCCGTTCTCCTGATATTAAATACCCGCCATTGTGGCATATTAGTATATACTGGGAGTATTAAATATTAGGAATATTAGGGGAAGGGGATTATGCAACCCAACAATAGATTCCACGCGAACTACTGCCTGCTATCTGCAGCAGTCAACCCCAAACCGTACATATGAATTGTAACAAGCTCTGAAACTTTTTACGGGACATGACTTCATCCCCCCCATCTTTATGAAAGAGATGGAACCTTTCTGCTGACGACTATGCTGCAGGGGAGCCCTGCATCCCGACATCGCCATACCCAGGAAACCCTCAACCTGCTTACTAAGGAACACTCCCGATTTGTCCCAAAGAGCCATGCTACAGTTTGCGGCCTGACATGTTTCTGGCCTTGATAACCTGAAGCTGCCATCCATAAGAACCTAGACCTAGCCTTTCAGAATCCCTAAGCCCCAACCTACGCCCGAAACCCCGCAAGCCCAAACCCCCAAACCTAGTGTAAACCCCAAACCCTGAACCTTACAAGGTCCCCCTTAGATCTCCACCATGTTCTCCTACTATATCGCTATTAGCAGGTGCGGGTCTAACCTAACCCCCTTGAATCCCTGGGTCCCCTAATGAGGACCCTCGATAACCTCCTTGCAGTCCCCATACATCCCCTAAAGGGCCCCCTTTTCCCAAGCTCTACAACCCTAAAACCTACAACCTGAAACTTAAACCTTAGACCCATTGACCGACTGTGGCTCTGGCTCAGGAGATTGCAGGCAGCTATCCGTTGCCTGGCAAGAAGAGAAACGAAGTTTCAACAAGATAGCCATAGCAATTGGCTTTGCAGGAGGGATGAAGGGACATAAATAAAGGGTTTAGGGTCTACGGTCTAACGTTTAGGAATTGGGGTTAGGGTCTGGAGTTTAGAGTTCGAAGCCCCGAAGACAAGAGGAGCCTACATTGGCAGACACGATGGATTTACAAAAAAAGAAGCCATAACAATCCCGTTTTCGATTCGGATAGTTGTGGCGAAACCAGCTAGCCGCTACTTCAAATGCTGATGTCCATGCGAGCGAAATGACGCGAATATCTGACTACGCACAAAAGACCCCAAGCCCTAATCCTGAAATCCTAACCTTGAATCCATGAAGCCCCTAAACCCTACGCCGTAAGCCCTGTTCCTAATCCATAATCCTTAATCCCAGTGCCCTAAATCCCAAGCCCTATGTGCCCTAAACCCTGATCCTAAATTCCAAGCCCTAAATCCTGCAACCCCAAGCCAGCCTTGTCATGGTTACCTCTGCTCCATCGAGCGAAGGACCCAAAGAGCGGTCTTGCAATGATTGGTTGCAGAATCATGGCCTCAAGCTCAAACAGATTTAGGAATCGGGGTTCAACGATTTTGGGTTCAGGGATTACAGACTACCGGGCAGGCAGATTAAGGGTAAGGATTTTACCGTTTAGGGACTGCAGGCCAAGGTATACGGGCGAATTTCATGGGTGCAAAGGCTTCTATCCCTTCCTACAAGCTTCGAACCAGCTGATCAATCCTTGGGGAACGTTACAAACCCTATGTCGATCTAAAAGCTACCATATACTGCCAGTTGCAATTTCATTTTCGGTTTTTTCCATTCCGTTCTCCATGATCCGGTAAAGTCTCCTTAACCAAGCGCAAGGTTGGCCAAAACGTGGGGTTGGATGTCCGTAAACCCCGAATCCTGCACCAAAATCCTTAAACCTGTGGAGTTGGATGTTGGCAGCCGAGGAAGTCCCTGTAAGCTTGTTGTTGCGTCGGTGGAATTTGAGCTGTGACGCAACCGAACAAAATATGACAATACACAACATAAGGCGGTTTGCTTCAAAAAGGACACTCTGCCAAAGAGGTGGCCTCTCTAAAGCTCCAAGAACATCCAAGAAACCAACGTGTCCTGTGATGCCGAAAGAGAACTGTGAACACCGATACGTAGCGGCACACTAGCTTTCCCCACGGAATACCAAGCCAACAACAAATACATAAGTTTCTCAGAACAATGTCTGTACGCTCGCGAGTACTGACGTCGCAGCCCCTCGGTATTCCATGTACATCCTTCGGGTTCCCAGGGATACCTTGAAAAAAGAAACGCCCCCATATGCCAACATTGCAAACCATTGTAAACCTGCGTCAATACCTCACTGCATAATCAACGATTGAAGGTGTAGGGTCGTGGGGCGTCATGGTTCAAGATCCCGAAGGGCCTCACTCAATCCCATCCAAAGCCACATGAAAATTATGGCTAAAACCAAAGCCAAAAGGTCCACGTATTTTTATGCCGTAAATGCTCAGGCCCAAGGGAACCGAGATACAGCCCTCTGGGGCACCGAGTCGATCCCAAGTATCTACCAAGTGGGTGTGCAAATGTTGATAGCGGCTAATAATTATAGGAAGGGTTCGGAAGTATGTTGATATTTTTGGGTCATTGGGGTGCCCTGTTGGGGGTCTTTGTTGGGGCGCCTGGCTTTATGGAGACATCCACATTGTAGGTATCTGGGCCATCTGGGCAAGTCTGATTTTTCCACTGGCCTAGCGACTAGTCTTGATTGAATTGGGGATTGGCTCGGTAAAGTCGGGCTTCTACACGGGAGCTTCGGGTGTTGGCTTCTTTCCGAATTTTATAGAAAACTTTGGGCAAGGGAATTACGCTACCGATGCATTTTCCCAATGTTTCAGACGGCGTCCGCTGAAGTACGCACAACAAACTAAGCGTAATTAAGCTCCGCGTGCAGCAGCCTTACAACTCTGGGGGGCAAATTCCACAAAGTATTGGCTACAAAGCGAACCTTCCGGGACAACAGAACTCTATTCCCACAATGAGGTCAGTTGAACATCATGATTTTTTGAAATATGGCAACCGGTTCTCGCAGGGCTTTATGGCTTTTGTCAGAAGAAACTACGGGGAAAGCATTGTCATTTTGCTGTTGTGCTGGGGGGGCCGGTGGATTCGTGAAACAAGCCTGGAAAGCTTTCTTACAGAATCCCTGATTCAAGCATGAATCAAGCACATGTGTACCCAACTATGTGGAACAGTCTTCGTAGGTTACATTCTGGATTGTCATGCTTTGTCTTGGGAAGGCAGGTAGCAAGCTTGCCAATTTTCAGTGCACGGAATCAGCCGGCTTCAGCTCAACTGCTTATCAAGCCGGTTGAAGGTTTAGGTTTCAGGTTGGGAGTGAAAGTTTACGGCTTGGACTTTGAATGCATTGTACGTACTAGCTGTTTATCACTTAGGACGGTGCGCAACAAGTACACTGATCTGACTACGACCGCATTGTCCCCTCATCCCCTACCCATAACACAACAAATCTGGCTCCAGTCTGAAGAAATTCGGCGACGCCTGCGGTTGGTTCATAGGGATACAGCCTCCGCTCCCACCAGACCAAACATTCCAGGGGCCAAACGGTCAGTATGTTCATGCAGCTCCGACTTCTTCTAAGAGAATATGCAGCTAACTTACAGAATTCCAATCTCCTTTCAGATTCATGGTAGTAGTTTGTGGCGCTATAGCTACCCTCCGTCACTACGGACCCATGAGCCTCCAGGAAAGGATTACAAACACGGAGGGGTGGGTCAACCAGTGGGGCACGCCAGGCTTGCCATTACATCTTGAAACTCTGTAAGGCACCTGGTAACGAAAGCATGACAAGGCCTCCCCCTTCAATCTCGCCGAGTGCACAAACTTTCTTGAAGAGGGTTTTCGATGTTGCGGCGGCCCTAAACCCTGAACGCGAACATCACAACATCAAGCATTTGACCCGCCACCACATGCAAGAACAAGTCGTTCCCCCTTAACCATCAATGAACCCCAACAGCCTGCATGATTCTGGACAAGCCAGGATGTCAAAATGATGAAATCAGCATGTATTTTCGGATCAATTCAACTACCCCCGAACGAGAACATCAAACCTGAAGCCTTGCCAATGGACCTTTCACAATTTCGGGATATTCTCCTGGTTTCCATGATGGACCGGCCTATGTGGTGTTCGAAAACCCGCTAAAGTCTTGTATGCTGTCTCTTGAAACATGTACAGCCCCCATAAAAAAATATCACAATTCTTAAAGAAGGTCCTTCGCAACCCTGAACCCCACACGCAAAACCCCAAATTCAACAATCCTAGTACACGCAAACCCCCCCCTCCCCCAAATGCCAAGCCCTACATGCCTGAACCCTAAAATCTCCTCTGCCCCCCGAACCTAAGCTCGAAACCCTTCTGAAACCTGAAACTTAGGGTTTAGGCCCCCCCAAACTTACCGATATCATGCTGAGGTTTCGTTGAGGTACCCTAGATCATAAGTATAAAAAGCCCTAGACCCATCATATCGTCAACTGTTCAGGCTTCGACATTCGTCTTCGGAAAGGTACCATCTTTGTTTCCACACTACTAAGGCTGCGGCAAGTCGCGCTGCGGCGAGAGACGCCTGCCTAACATGGTTGGAGGTGGTTTAGGTCTGGAGGGGTTGGGGCATTGGCTTGAGGTTTAAAGCTCTTGGAGTTCGAGTGTTGAAAGAGGTTTTCCGGCCTCTAGGGGTTTGGGTTGGCATTTTTTTGGGTTGAGGGTCTATTCGTCTACTCGGCGAGTCATGGCCGGTTTTCAGCCCACCGCGTGGGAAGATCAAAGGCTTCGGGATGTTCGCAAGTACAGAGCAAGGTAACTGCACCAACTACAGGCATAGTGAGCCGTACTTCTTGTTGCCTGGTCAGAGTTGCTAGACCCAGGAGACCACATCCGATGGACAGGAGCCTCTCGAAATTTGGGTTGGCCATTGGGATCAGTTTGAAGCAGAGAGCTAACCTAGCTTTATTAAATATCTCTGCTTGCCATTCAGCGGAAGCGCGAATCGCCCACTTGTCAAGCGTCAAGATGTCACCTTGAAACAATCCGGGCTGCTACAAAGATTGAACTTCAAATTCCTTGCCAAGGATGCTGCCAACATCGATCCAAAATGGGGGTTGTGCGGATGAAAGCCCGGTTTTGACACGCTGCCGTCCCGACGCAACGACAAAGTTTCTTTTCATCGAACACCTGTTCAAGTCCAAGCATGGCTTCCATGTGTCGCAAAACGTTATATTTTCTCTAAATAGAATGCCTCAATCACAGGGCGCTCCGTGAAGGACCCAAGAAAAACATGTTGTTGAAGCTCAATGGCTTTATTACAAGTCTCGCAATGAGACCTTTTGGGGTTTTTGGTATGTTCGTGCACGTTCGGATGCCGCCTCAAAAGCCTCACATGGTACTGGCCACAGCCTTTCCCTCGCTTACCGAGGCAGGGTGTACTCCCAGGGCGTGGACGCGACAGGTGCGTCCCACAGCCAACCACAGCAATTGAACCGGTGCCACCGCAAGGCAACACAATCCTGGAGTGTTGCCAAGGAACTTAATTTAAGTTACCATATTCAGGAAACCATATTAACTACTATATGTACCCATTATGGTAACTTAAATTAAGTCACCTCACAAAAACCCAGGATCGTACCATGCCATGGCCCCATCCTCACCAGTGTAAAGCCGACCATTTTGCGACTGCCTTCTAAGTCGTTGTCCGAAAATACGTCGAGAGCTGGCCCTGCTCGGGGGCATTCCCGGAGAGGCCGGGGGAAGTTAGAAAGCAGGTAAATGTTGGAGATATCTGGGGATATGGTATCCCCTTGACACTCACTGGGTAATCCCTCCTCCCCAAAAAACACCCTCGCATGTTCATTGCATACTAGGTGAATATCTATTATGAGAAGGGCACGTGGTTATGATTAGCCCCAAACCTCAATCATACATTTTCCATGTGCTTTGCTATTCCCTTCTGATCCCCATATGTGGGCCATTCTCAAAATCATGGGCCCCGTCTGGCTGCAGATTATGGAGCCTGGTATCAAGGGGTACCAAAACGGGACCCTAATTTTGGGAAGTACCTAAACCCTAAACCATAAACCTAAACCCTAATGCCAAAGGTATGTGCCTTGAAACTCTGGAAGGCTTAGCTCGCGGCATTGGCAGGTCGTTGTGGCAGCTCTCACCGAAGGCGCTGATGCTGCTTGCACCTTGGAGTCGCGCCGGCCGATTCAACAAGATGTAACTAGGTACAACTTATCGTTTAGGGATTGGGGATAAGGTTTTGAGTTTAGGGTTTCGCCCATGTATGCGTGCACTGATGGCTCTGGCATTCTCTATGGATTTTGGTCGGAAATTTGGTATAATAAGGCGAAAGTGACTGGCAGTGTCGCGGGCCCCTCTTGGCACCATGACCCAAGAATGATTTCAGGGTTTGCAACTCTGTGTTTGGGGCGGCAGCTCTCTTGCCACAAAAGTAGCTATTTGTTCCTGTCACCTAGGTCATTGCATCCTATGCCATATGCTAAAGTCAACAGTGGCGAAGGTTTACGATATGATGGTGAAAAGTCGAATACGGAACGGTGTCTGAAGCTTGGGGGGCTTTCGGGCTAGCCCGCGAACTGAAGGGGGGCTTGCCTTGTGACACGGCATTCGAAGAGTGACCGTTTTAGGCTGCGGTTGGTTAGCATGTGAGGCTGAAGTTGGTTCCAACAGCGGTACGTGCAGCATGCTGTAGATTGAGTTTTGCCCATTCTGTCTCTGAGCTCCTCAGTGTTATGAGCACGGCCCGTAGTTTCTCAAAGGGTCATTGTGTTGATTCAATCCCAACAGGCAGCTGCACATTTCGATGGGGGTGGATACAGTATCCAGCACAGCTTGAAACCAAATGCAAGACATGTGAAAACGGGTGGCAAGCGAATGGAGGTCTACCATGGGAGGCAATCATTCCGGCGGTGCTGGGTTGCAGGAAGATAGCGCCTGCCCTATCTTGGCACGACCACATCATGAAGAAATGCTTGCAAACAAGCAGCTGCTTCGAACACCAGCGCTTTGGCGTAGGGTAGGTGCTCTTGTGGTATCTGTAACTGCCTGCCACGCGATATCATGCAACTTCATGAAATTTCGACGGACTCAGGGCTGAAAGAGTTGAATCCCAGTAAATTGTCTGTACATTCACGACATTTGGTTTTGCCTGAGGCCTTACTTGCTAACCATTGGCAGTCGAAGCAGGAGTGTCGGCAACTAGTCACGACCTAGTATCGAACCTGGCGAACCTGATGCCCGTGTAATATTAAGACAAGCAGCGTGTTGCTCGAAAGAAAAGGGGGCGCTTCCAAAAAAAATCATAGCGCCTGAGATAAACAGTAATTGCCAGGCAAACAAACATTCGCATCTCACTACCACTGAACGGTAAATTTCCAACTCTTCGGGTCCCAGATGATAAACCCCCAAACAGACTACAAGTCCTATGACTTGTACCCGCCCCCGCAAAGGATCCTTGTTTTTGGAAACCTCTGAATGTCCTAAACCATAGACCGTAAACCCTATACTCAGATGCCCGAGGCCTCGCTTAGGACGCTGTTGTTCAGCCTCCGTTCATTGCCCTCCTGCAGAGAAGGACGTTGGGGGCTCATGGGTAGTTTGAAGTGAGGATGTGGACTTTTGGGTGTTTGAACAATGTAAGGTTATGTTCTTGTTATCAATACCCAAAGCTGGACTTGCCTTTGCTCACGGTATTCGTGGACTCTAATGTCACCCCCACAACTACTATTCAATTGGGACTTTGAACATGCAAATCCACTTGGCTTCTATGGCTACACCATGCTATATCTTACTACGCCACGCATAGCTACCAACGAACCCTGAAGTTGAGGTCAAAACAAAGCACCCTTGAAATACCGTCAGCCAACCCACATTGGAACAAAGCCATACTTTGGCAAATGCTCCCAATTTCACAAAACGGCCTTCTTCAAGGCACTGCCCTGGGTCTACCAGATTAATCCCCTGCCCCCCACACCACCAATAATGCACATTCCCAAGGAAGCACCATTCTACGTTTGGAGGACTGTTCATTCTCAAGGGGGTGCGGGGTATTGATTACCGCGGTCATCATGCCCGAATCCTGCTTTCACATCTCCGTGGCACAGCGCGAGTGGTACAGCTAAACGAATGGGGTAGGTGCACTCTTGAGCGAAGTGAACCTGTAGCCTTTCAAAAGCCTTGTCCCAACCAATGCAAGGTGCAACAATTGAGTGGTGACAGGAAGAACATGTGTGAATGTGTTGCGCATGTTTGGAATCATTAAATAGTCATGTCACATTCAGGGAATAACTTGGAGCTACCCAAGTCTGCATTTATGGAGCAAACACCATAAAATCTTATTCACAGTAGGGATGGTTGCGGTTCGATGCAGCTGTAGCGCAACACTACCCTATACGACAGGGATGCATGTCATCATTGATCCAGCTTGCCCTGGAGTCCTTGATTCGCCGAAGCGTGCGGGGAAGAGCTGGACCTTCTGAGAAAAGCGCATCAAGCTCAGGACTCTGTCAGAAGGCCGGTAACCAAATGGCCAAACCCTACCCTAGGGCTCTAAGTCTATAACGTTCTATTATAAACATGACCTACATTGGGCCCTTTAAAGTCTGAAAGGGTTAACTTAGAGCTATGTTCCCAACGGTGAGTCGAAAAACGGTTGCTCAAAACGTACACCCAACAGAGCGAATCCATCCCTTGCAAAAAGGGTCCGAAAACAATCGCAGAAGCATGGTGTCAAATTTGTTGGAAAATCTCAGATAGGGAATAGTCCATTTCCCCATTCCCAACGAGGCATGAATAAGCTGATCAGGGTACGAGTTGCAATCCATGCGATGTGCTCAGAACAGTCCCTGCAAAACCTAAGTGCCTTTGGGTAAGAATTTCCCTTAAATTCATGTAAAATCCCTACCGTCGCAACTCAAGCAGCATGCCTCAAGTAGGGGTACCCTCAAGCTTTCTTTGTCCATACAGCTACCTATTTTTAGCTGTTTTCTCGTTGCGCATATGTTCGTATCAAAATAACTCTCAAACAATGGCCTGAACCCTGAGCCTTAAACCCTAATCCCAAAACAATAAAGCCTAATCCCCAAACCCCAAACCTCAAAGCCTAATCCCAAAACTCCAAACCTCAAAGCCTAATCCCAAAACCCCCCAAAACCTCAAAGCCTAATCCCAAAGCCCTAAACCCTCAGGTGCCAGCTCTCATCCCAGGCTGGGGAAGGGCGGAAGGCCACACTGCCTTGTTCTGACGGAGGGTTATATGGGAATAATGGAAAAGAAAATGGAAACTACTATAATGGGTTATATAGGGGTTTATGGAGTAGAGGGGTTTAGGGGTTTAGGGATTTAGGGCGCGACTTACGGACTTCAGAAAAACAAGCTCAAAGCGGCTGAGGGCAATCATGGCCCAAATAAGGTTTTCATAGCCCAAATAAGGGTTTTTGTAGGGTTGCATAGGAACACATAAGGGCATAAAAAGGGTTTGTAGGGTTCACATAAGAACATATAAGGACATAAAGGGCCTTGTAGGGATTACATAGGAACATATGACGGTATAAAGGGCCTTTGGTAATTTTGGCCCAAATTGCGTTGCATCAAACCACGGCTCCTTTTTGCTTGACACGGAATATTGCTATCCTCATATCTTTCTTATCGCGCTTCCCACGTTCTTGGACCTTATCAGTTAAGTATAGTTGTTGCTTTCATCGTTCTTCAAACTAACACCCCACATTTTGAACTTCGTGGAGTGTGCGACAGGACATAATCCTCTGGTGCGGAATTACTGTGCAGTACCACGTACCATTGTGTAAAACCCTTCCGAATTTGTGCGTAGTTGAAAGTTACCTTGGTCAAAATGCAGGACTGGTTCAGATTGCTCTCATGTAGTCCTAGAGGTGTGATGGGCAAGTTGGGCAAGCGATTTTGAAACAGGGAGTTCAATGTGGCCACCGGCAATTACGCGACCAAAGGCTTTTCGTGCTGCTCGCAAAAAGCATCAACCAAGAATTCTGTCCGACAAGTTGAATATCTACTCTTCGGACCGTCCACGAAACAGCTCAAACTCAAGTCCGGAGCAGCCGCGTCATCTTTCAAACAAGAGGCCACCTGCTGGTTTTTGAAACTTCCTGAACCCGTGTAACAACATGTTGCATCTGAAAAGTGTGAGTGCCTGTGACATAATAATCATGGGTTTCCTTACTACTCCCCTCTATACTACCCCCGCAAGGTTCCCCCTCAATTAACCTTAATCATCAAAGACTTTAAGTTTGTATCCTTAATGTTTGTAACCCTAGGTTTTGGGTCCCAAATACCTTGATTAAGGACCACATTCCGTGGTTTAGGGATCCAAAACCCAGGGGTACAAACCCTAAGGGTACAAAGGAAAACTCCCTGATAATCAGGACCGATCCCCAAATAAACGTAATTAAGGGGGAACCTAGGGGGTCGTATGGAGGGGCGTAATAGGGGAACCCATGATATAAATGTAGGGGAACCCTAAACCCTACGCAGCCCACTCTTTAAACCCTAAACCCTGATTAGTAGTTTCCATTTTCTTTTCCATTGTCCCTATATCAGTCCCTTAATTCTGGTAAATCCCCCATTGCCAGCCGCGTCGCTAGAAGAGCTACCAGGCTCTCTGCGGGGCGTGTGAAAGCCCGATTCATCCAAGTTCCTGCCAAGGGTTAAGGGCTAGGGTTGAAGGTTTTGTGACACCCCTGAACACTCTTTCTGTGGGCAAGCCTGCGGGTTTAGGGTTTAGGATTTCGGGTTAAGGGCTTAGGTCTAGGGTTCAGGGTTTAGGGGTTAGGGTTTAGGATTTAGGGCTGGGGTTTAGGGCTCTTTGGGAACATGTTGTACAAAGCAAGTGACCCTTCATGCAGGGACTGCCCCTCATTGATACCTTCAAAACCTCGACCCGAAACCTGCCGAAGTACCCCAAACCCAAAAGCCTTGAACACATCCGGAAAAAAGAAAAGCATAGAAAAGCTAAACACACTAAACACCACCCTAAACCCTAAAAAACATTAAAAACGTCCAGAAAATTACTGGAAAATCCATCTTAAACAACTCTGAACGCTTTTGCCCCTCCTCCGACTCGAAGCTGGCGAGTCAAGTCGTGACCTAACGACTGATTTGGGATACCAACCATTAGGCGATAGTATATTATAGCACATTGCGATATACAGTAGTAGATTATAGTAGATTACAGTATATTATAGTATATTATAATAGCTTCGATCTAGGTTGTGGTATACTATATTGAATGATATTATACATATATAGAATATCATATGCAAATTCCACCTCGCGGGGCTCAGGGGCACTGATACGGGGCTTTGGTTTGAAATCTAAGGCTCAGGACTTAGGATATGTTTCGGAGCTTAGGATGTGCGCTTTATTGAGGGTTTAGGCAAGTGGAATTTGTCAGAATGGAAAAATGATCCTGGACATCCTTAACATCATGGGGTCTTCTGGCTACCGACTTGAATATGGGACCTGGCCCAGCATCTGTGAATTCAAATAGGTCCAGTTGAAGAGTTGCGTACAGGCTGCTTGGATAAGCCTTGCGGATCTAAAGTTTGCGTTGCCAAGTGAGGGTTTTCAAAATTGTTTGTTTTTTTTGTAGTTTCCGAAAATTAGGGATCTCAGTTTGGGGTGGCAATACAAAATCATTTTGCATCGGGGTATATGAAAAGGTTGGGTACTACCATGTGGGGGACTTCCTTCAAAATGCATGACCTTCAGTGGCCGCAATGTGGTAATTCAAGCACTGTGATACAAAAGCTTACCCTTTCTGTGACCCCGCTGCTAACAACCTCTGAATCCCAATGAGCCGAACGCCGACAAGTTGTTGACTTTTCCGCCAGGTGCGTGTGCCAACTACCCAAACATGTTAGAGCAAAACCGCAGCTGTGGTCAACCTCCCACAAATCCCTCCTAGCATAGGAGTACTTCGACGTCATCGGCGGTTCAAACAATCATGTAGCTGTAACTTGCACGCACTTTTACATGACAACCGCAGTAGCGAAACTTAACCATGGGGCGTCGACTATTACGGAGCCTGGAAATTCCCTGAAGCTGAGCCATTGTTTTGGAATGTTATCACTGGACACCGCAACGTTGTGATTCCTGAGTAGACTCTTCACCCTAAGCCTTACTAAGCCCTAAAGCCTAAATACTATACCCCTAAATCCTTCAAACACAAAATCCCACAACCAGCTGAGAGGTCAACGGATGCGGAAGTAAATCCCCTTTATCCCTAGTTTAAACCTACTTACAGAGGCCCCCGTGGCCCTTCAAGTCAACCTAGGCATCTGAGGCCGCGGCGCTGGCAGCCCTTGGGAAGCTGCGTGGAGCCAAAGCGCGTGCAAGCCAGCGCCAAGCTGCCGTTCCAAAGAGCGCTTCAAAACCTCAAAGGGTTTAAGGTTTAGGGTAGGTACTGCAATTGTGTAGGGACTATAAGGGGATAATGGAAAACCAAGTGGCAAGGAACATCAAACATGAAATGGGAACTGGAGAGACATAAGGATATAAGGTGTGGAGGCCGGGCAAGTATGTTAGCAAAATCGAGGCGTTCTCCATAATGGATATAGGTACCTGGCTAGAGCTCGGATATCTTCTCATAATCTGAAGCAGGAGATTTCAGGGGTTCTGAAAGGGTCTGTCCTATCTGGGGATGAACCCTAAACCTAAGCCCTAAACCTAAGCTCCTCCACAGGGGCTTCATAGGGTCTGTATAAGGGTTCCAGAGAGACCTTGTGCCGGGGGCAAGTACGGCTTTGGGGACAAAACACATCCCTACCAAATTGTAGTTTAGGGCTTAGGGTTGTAGTGCAAAAATGGCATCCTAAACTTGCTGAGGAGTCTACCTTGCAACTATCACAACGGTTTCATCAGGTACCGATGCTCCTTGAATACAAAATGTTATGGTGTCAGGGATCTTGGTAGGTCTCTCTGCCTGGAATCTACCAATTCTTACTCGTGCTGCTGCAGGTATGAGTAGATGGTGTGATGCGGATGTGTATGGCTTCGGCGGGTGAATCAAAACCTCAGCGAAACCGCGAACCAAAAGATGATTTGGCTTGGACAACCAATTGACCCTGAACCTGCCGTCCAAGTGGGGGAAATCAATGTCGGGATGCCTGTTGCCATAGGAATTCTGTTATAAATCCACTATAGGGACCCGCTTTTACGTATTTAGGGACATCCGCATGAAGTGTACTGAGAAGATATGACTTTCCATTTAGTTTAGAGCCTGTTCCAAGCTACATGCAGTTCGGGCCAATCGAACGGAGCATACAGGGTCTACGGGTCCATGTTCATGTCATGCTTCGATACATCAAAGGTCGTGGCACGGGATCCTACAAAACAAAATTTGAAACGTGGAGAACATAGAGAACGTACTTTGGAGGCCTCCAAAATGACCTGCAACACCCTTTCTACAGGCATTGCAAGGTGATCAATCGTTCAAATCTCTGTGGCCAGTTGGTAAAAGGCTTTTGAAAATCAGGGCCCGTCTGCAAGAACGACAAAACTTCCACAACTATTTTGGATACTGTTTTGTTTCAGGAGTCTTCGTACCAAGGGTTTCCACCGGCTTGGGGAAAGATCGAGCCGACCCTATTTCACGCACTTACGGCACAGTTTCAGTAGCACCACTGAGGGTTCCACAGCGCGAAGTAGTGTGCCAGCGTGCCGCGAGCGTCCAATGGTAAGCCTTCAATGTCACAGCAAGCAAATGGCCAGGAGACTAGTAATCCTTTTATACGAATCTTAAGCACACCCCCACTCCTGATGGTAAATATGCCCCCATAAGGTAAGGGACCCTGTTTTTAATATTAATGTGAAGGGTTGTCCTTGATGGCATGGAAAGCAGCGAACAACAAGTAACCACAACAGTCAAGCATACTTTTGCACAGCCTGTACATTCAAACTATAATCCCATGGTTTCACTATACCCATCGCCGAAAAAACAGAACTTTCTGAAAAATCTATTGGCGACAACCATCCTTGGGCAAAGAAACCGTATCAACGTTGTGAAACATTACCTCCAACTCTGTGTCTAAAATCTCCAATACACAAACCCTGAACCCTCAACCCTCAGCCCCTAAACCCTAAACCCTAAACCCCTAAGCCCTAAACCCCTAAGCCCTAAACCCTCAACCCTAAACCCCTAACATACCCTCAACCCTGAGGACTTTGAAAAGGGGGTACAGTAGGGTACAGGGGTGTAGCCAGCATCCTTAACAACAATTTGACCACATGGCGGTTCCGTTGTGGGGGGCTCTTTGCTGCAATGGCACCAATCCTATAATCAACAATATTTCTGATCTTTTTTGTAATTATGTTGGGCTATACAACAATAATAACAAGAAAGAATAGGGAGTGTACATAAATATGCCGTGCGCACATGAATGTCGTTGGGGTCCTTCACACACGGGAGGCCCCAAAGATCCTGGTAGGAAGTAAATTCTCTTTTTAAAGGATTCTGCATGAGCTTGTTGCAAGTGTTCAAGCTCTCATGTGACTTCATGGCTTTCAAAGGCAGCCCGCCTATTTTTGGCTCGGAGTAAGGCTCGTTCGGCGCACAGCCTCAAGCTTTTGCTGGCGAAGGTGCAACAGGCGATTGAGGTTTCGAGAATGAATCTCCAACAAGTTGATATCTAGAGAAAAACCGCCGAAAGCCAACACTTTTGAGGGTCTGTGTTCAGGTTTATCGATACGAATGCAAGCATCAAGAAGGGTCACAATACGAAAGCTGTTCAAGCGAATGCCATTACAACCCACCGACCCCACAATTGACCGCCAGCCCCCAAACACAAAATCTTCGGTCTTGGTATTACGCCTATACTTTAACTGCAACAACCAGGGCGCTGCTGCACATGGCTTCTCCAGGCTCGGAGGCAGCATACAGCCCGGTAGTGGCGGGCACCAGCGCGTGCGCTGTTTAGCACCTGGGCTCAAGGGACTACTATGTGGGACTAAGCAGGGGCCAGAAATTATGGAGATTTTTAGGGGTATGTGTTATGTGGACCCCCCACCCAGTAACAGTGACTATAGGGGATAATGGGGATTATATTAGGGTCCTTTTATATTCCTATTATACCACTATTACAGGGTGGGGGGTCCTCCTAAGGTATGTGAGGCTATGTTGGGATACATAGAGCTTGTGGAATAAGGTACAACCAACGCCCCAGCGAGCAACCTAGCATGAATGACCATGTACAGCAGACATGATGCAGGAAAGGGTGCACCAACAGCTGACGTCGAACAACTGTGAACCGTACCATTCGCTGTTTCGCTGCCGCATTTTCTTCGTACCTGGAAAGGTACGTTCAACGCATGAACTACACAAATTCAAGCTGGCAATGCCATGACAGGGGCACAACAAGAAATTGACGCAAAATATGGTCGTTCATCATTCGGTATTGCATGATCGCAAAAAATGTCATCTCGGAAAAATTCGGTGCACATGTGGGCCTAATCATACAAACCAGGGCACTCCAGTTGCTCGTCTCTTTGTCGCAACCTCAGGCTATCTGGCTCAAGCCCTCTGACACGACAATCCCAACGCGTTTACAATGGGAAAAAGCTGCAACGACCAAACAAATCTAACATTGACAGCTAATGCATATACTGAGCTCCAAAAGATCGAGCAGCTTGGGACTATTGATTCGAAACACGTACTTAGCCCCGGGCTGTTGCAGCAATTCCCATCGCTCCCAATCTCTCGCAGCAGCCTACGCGCTGCAGCGCCCAGGTTTACTCGTCAACATAAAGAGGCCATCATACATGAAGGATTCTGCGATGCAGTTCACGTCACAACCGTCAACCCAAATAACAAGAAACATAAATTCCACACGAAACCGTCAAAACTCAATGCTGGCCTCTTGGCCCAAGTATTCGGACCGGCGAGTCTGCTGCAACAAGAGCTCCTCGATAGGGCACAGTGATTCTGTACGAGAACCTTACATCACTGTCAGCCGCCTGCATCTGCCTGCTTGTTGCTTTCCTGACCCTGTGCGTTCAACCACAAACAGAATTCGGCAAGAATCGCAATGCTCCTTCAAGTGGCGCACCGCATCAGCATCCTGAATGCCAATTTTTCAACAATGATTGCCACATGTTGCGCAAGAAACGGTTCATGCATGGGAACGACTTCGCATCCGCCTCATGCAAGCAAAAAGCCAAGTAGTTGCTCAGCATCAAAACCCCGTCAATACAATCAAATCAGGGCAGGCCGCGAACCTCAGGGCTGTCCTGAAACGCCGTGGCGCCTTCTGGCTCCAGCTGCATGGCGCGTTTTAGTTACGCTCTTGTGTTTGCTGATCTTCTGTTGTCCGTGCAACAAACTGAAACAAAAACAGGCGTGCAATGGTTTGGCGATGGTTCTGGGCAGGGAAGCTTTGCGGCTAACAAAAGTAATCTGTTCGGACTGAAATGCTGGCAACCATATTTGGTGAAAAAAACTGGCAATGGAACATGAAAGGTCAATGCGTACATCCATGAAATGCACGAATAGTACTTCTTGAGCAAAAGGCCTTGCTGCAAGAATGGCCGGGTCCGGACGCAAGTTCAAACTTCCCGTCCACAAAGCACTGCCAACATGACCATCGTCAAGACCCATACTTGCAACATCTTGCAACCAAATGTTGTGACCATTTTTTGGGCCGCCCTGCCCCCCCTCCCCCTTCCCGGGCCCACCTGGCCACACCCCAATCACCATCACAGTTCAAGCTTCAAGCATTCATGCGCAAGTGGCTCACGCTTTTAGCCCATGAAGCTCCTTTGCTCATGTGAGAGTTGCAAATGGACTTGTTGATTAACGTGCCACATGAGATCTTATCATATCCTTAATATGAAAATGCTTTGCTGCCTATTCTGCTATCCCATATCAAGCACAATTGAGAGAACTTCACTTGCGTCTCGGCTTTGGAGAGCAAGCTTGCCACAAAAGCATTATCACGTGCCCCGGCCGAGGTAGATGTGTACTAGCACTCCGCCGGTGCTTTCATTAGCATTCCATCGCACCAGCAATGACAGCCCTGTCAGAATTCAGAAATTTTGTCAGGCCCCTTGCGTCCTACGAGCACATGCGGCTGGAAGACTCTGAACCCATCCGACCCATTAGATTACCCTAGTGGTCACTTTGATTGCAAAGATGCGACAGCTTCGAAGTATGCACGGATGTCATCGTCTGTCTCCTGATGGCCTCAAGCGTGGGCAGCAAGTGATGATGCATGGTGTGGTCACAGTAGGTTCAGAAATTACAAGGAGGACCTGAACCCACAAGCAACGTCCGTAGCACCGATATGTCGTGCAGTCTCAGCCGAAAGCGCCACAACATGCCACAACCTACTGGCCCCAGGAAGGAGCAGCTGGCCAGGGAAACACTTATATCAAGGTGATAGCGAAGTGGTTAAGGTCTCCTGCTGGCTCCTAGAACCACTGCATGTGCAAGCTGAGAGTTGTGTTTAGGAAAGCGTTGTTCTGACTCAAGTAGAAAATTGAAAAACATCGTAATGCCAGGACACCCTGGTCCTGATCCCTGAATGTTACAGCCCGCCTGTCAGGGCTTGTGCTGCTTTGGGCGCAGCCGCTTTGCATGCTGCCGCTGGTGCCGCAGGAGCCACAGCTGGAGCTGCGGGAGGTGGCGAGGCCGCGGCCGTTGAGGCCTTACTTCCCAAGGCTTCCTTGGGCAAAAGAACAACCTGAGCCCATACGGAGGAATGAGAGTGGGAAGCTAAACTTAAACACACTTTTTAATCTCTAGCTCTGGCACATGAAGGTAAAAAGGTCACCAAACCCTAAACCCTAAACACCGACTTGACCCCCAAGTGGCAGCTGGTGTAGCAGCCGGACGCACATGCGCAGAGCCAGAATTCCTTCCTGGCATCACGTGAGCTGTAGTCTAAGCTTCTTAATGGGGATTATAGTGTTCTAGAGGCTACTAAGGCGGATATTCCCAGAAAGGGATGATATTAGGTTTAGGGTTTAGGGTCTAAACTCCTCAAAGGGGGTCATATAGGGGATTACATAGGGGACCATGACCTCATGGACGAGATGTGCTTCAGAACTGTGAGTTCGTTCCCCAGGAGCTCAGTACACTTAATTAAGGAATATAGCTTAATGTCTATTAAAAACCTTAGTATCCCTACCCTAAATCATTAACCCTAAAATTGGGCTCAGTGGGTTTCTGCTATTTGCAGCCGCCTCGTCGTTACGAAAAGGACATTGATGATAATCCCCTCCCCTAATATTAAACCCCGCCCCCCCACCCCTCCCTTAATCAAATTCTCCCCACTGTGGTATATCATAGTATATTGAGAGGATTCCATATTAGGGGGTGGGGGGGGTTTCATATTAGGGGAGGAGAGGATAGCCACAAGGCCAGGGGGATGCAAAGGCTTGTAGGTGGCTGCCTTTAAGCTGCAGCATCCCCTTGTGGACTCTCTACTGTAGTAGACCTCAGTACTACCCGAAACCCTAAGCCCTAATCCCGAAACCCTGAACCCTAAGCCCTAAACTTAAACCCCAAATCCTAAACCCTGGACTCTCTCTCTCTCTCTCTTGTTCAATCAATGGGCAGGTTTATGCCAGGCGGGAGTCTGCGAGCTTGTTGCGCTTCCTTGCGCGTAGTGCTTTTTGCCGCTCCAAGCTGCGCACTGACCCCTGCCCCTAAACTCTAATCCTCTCCCCCTAATATTACACCACCCCCGCCGCCCCCACCCCTAGTATTGAATACTCCTCATTGTGGTATTCTATAATATATTGGGAGTATTCAATATTAGAGGGGTGGGTGGGGGGTTAATATTAGGGGGAAAGGATTAAACTGATCCTTATCCCTGAGCTACCTGCCTTGGGGTGCAGGGCTCGATGGTACAGCAGCATATGCCAGGCTCCTGGATTCAAAGAATGTGGCTTTCTGAGAGTTGGCGAAATCAATACAGCATCGCAAGCTCCAAAGATTGGTAACCCCTTTTTGGGGAGGCTTCAATTGTATTCGAACCTTTTGTCCTGCTCATGTTCCTCAACTTCCAAATGCAAGACTGTCGAAAGCATACGTGTAAGCTCCTGATACGACCTCTCTCGAACACTATATGAACAATTGCGCGAGATTAACCGTGCACTCTACCTTGCTGCTTCAAGGAGACGCAGCTCCACGACCTCTACCCCCATGCGCAGCCGAATTAAATTGTTAGCTCTATCTTTTAGAATTAGGAAGCCTCAACCAAAGATCGGGGGGGGGGGGGGTAATCA